>CACRXK020001776.1:25578-49929 GCA_902702795.2 Paramuricea clavata
ATCCAGTTGCCCAACCATCTACAAAAAACATCCAGTTGCCTAACCATCTACAAAAAACATCCAGTTGCCCAACCATCTACAAAAAACACCCAGTTGCCCAACCATCTACAAAAAACATCCAGTTGCCTAACCATCTACAAAAATCATCCAGTTGCCTAACCATCTACAAAAAACATCCAGTTGCCCAACCATCTACAAAAAACATCCAGTTGCCCAACCATCTACAAAAAACATCCAGTTGCCCAACCATCTACAAAAAACATCCAGTTGCCTAACCATCTACAAAAAACATCCAGTTGCCCAACCATCTACAAAAAACATCCAGTTGCCCAACCATCTACAAAAAACATCCAGTTGCCCAACCATCTACAAAAAACATCCAGTTGCCCAACCATCTACAAAAAACATCCAGTTGCCCAACCATCTACAAAAAACATCCAGTTGCCCAACCATCTACAAAAAACATCCAGTTGCCCAACCATCTACAAAAAACATCCAGTTGCCCAACCATCTACAAAAAACATCCAGTTGCCTAACCATCTACAAAAAACATCCAGTTGCCCAACCATCTACAAAAAACACCCAGTTGCCCAACCATCTACAAAAAACATCCAGTTGCCCAACCATCTACAAAAAACATCCAGTTGCCTAACCATCTACAAAAAACATCCAGTTGCCCAACCATCTACAAAAAACATCCAGTTGCCTAACCATCTACAAAAAACATCCAGTTGCCTAACCATCTACAAAAAACATCCAGTTGCCTAACCATCTACAAAAAACATCCAGTTGCCTAACCATCTACAAAAAACATCCAGTTGCCTAACCATCTACAAAAAACATCCAGTTGCCCAATCATCTACTATTAGTTCCATCGAACGAGATGTCCAATAATCTCGAATGTAAACTAATTTGATCAAATGAATCACTATGAATGAATGAAATAACATTGAAACTGAAATAGTTATGCATTGCTTCTGGGAAAAGGGTTCACCATCCAAGTATTGCACATGAATATATTTGATATTATTTTATACAAACCTCCATACTAGTACAACTTGAACCATGAAATATCGGTCCTATTAAATATCCAGGATTCATGACAACCAATTCAAACTTCTGTTCATCTGCAATAAATTCATAACACAATTGTTGAGCTAATAGTAATACTGTACTTGTGCACAATCAAATAATTTCATTTTTTCCATCCATCATATAAAATCAAAGGCTGAAGAATGATGGCATTGGTGCAATTTGAAAATCATTAATCATTATTAAACGATCACGTTAATCCTTTAAGTGGCAATGCACCGTGATGCACCCTACTTTATTATTTTATCCTGTTTAAATATCAGACAACTTTACACGTCAAGGGGAGAGTGCTACCACGGTTAAAGGGTGCCAATTGGCATTGACGTAATTATGTAGCAACACAAAGGTAAATGCGTAAATGGAATGATTCTCGTCTCATTCTCATTATAACTTTAGGGAAGATGATCAGTTTCAAATTAATAATGAAAAAGTCCAAGGAGATAATTACGAAAGGCCCTATGTGAAATGACAAATATTTGAAAGAAGAGATACTGTAAATAAAAATTCAGGCCTCAGATAATGTGTAATCATACTGGCTGGTTTTTCACAAATATACCTGGCAAGTTTTTCACAAATTCCCAAGCAGATTGTTCAGCCAAAAGCTTGCTTTTTTCATATGGTGCACAGCTTTCCAAAACTGCCCAGTCTTTTTCTGTTAACATGTAACCTTTATCTTGGTTTCCATCTGATCATTATTTGTAATAAAAAATAATGAAGATCAAATTAAATATAAAGTAACCAATCAAATGTATTACTTATAATTACAACTATTGAATGGCACATTAAGTAAACCACAAAAAAACACAGCCAAACATGGGGTCCACAATAGGTTTTACAGAGCGAAGATTGAATGTTTATAACGTCATCATGCAATGGGGAACAGAATGAAAAGAAGAAAATTGGGTGTATTCAGAATTTCAACAGACTGTGGGATGTGAAATGAGGAAAGCAGGATCGAAATGGGATTCAAGTTTCAGACTTAATATATTGACTTGACCTAGCTCATATATACAATTCATGAAATGAAAACCTGGGGAGGGGGGATTTTACCATTGAGACTGGTGTGCAAATCCAATCCGAACCGATTGGATTCGGACCAAATTTTAATTGTTCGGATCGGATTGGATTTTGATTTTTTTCTGTTGAATCAGACCTTTTCCGTTAGATCAATTCGGATTTATTTTTCCTACTGGCTATGTATCAGATTTTGTTATTTAACGTTAGTCATTAAACATGCGAAAAGACAATTAATCTACCACTTTACGTCGGCTTTTTCCGTTTGCTTCACAATTATGGTTCAGATCAAGAGCACAAGATCTCCATCAAATTTTTCTCTGACCATGGATAATTAATACAATTTCGATAGCTCCATAGTCTTTGTATCATCCATGCTTAATTTGACTAACATTTCGTTTGAAAAGTTTAACCCTGTTCCCGCTTCCCAATCTCTGCTGATGTTTTATATACGGATTATATTCTTCATAAGAATATATTTCTTTGTTGGTTTTATATTCGCAAAACATTTTCAATGCGCGTTTCTGCCGTTGTCAATCTGCCATATTTTGTTTTTAGCATGGTGACAGATAATTAAGAAGTTATATATGTAACATATGCTTTTTTAGATCAAATGATCAGAAGGTCTTTTTTAGATCAGATGACGGATTGGATTGCGATTTTTAGCATCGGATTGCGATTTTTAGCATCGGATTGCAATTTTTAGCATCGGATTGGATTTAATAAAAAAAAATTCGAATTGGATCAGATCAGATTACGTTTTTCAGCTTCGGACCGGATTGGATTTGGATTCAGAATGTGGACAAAACTTCGGATTCAAAGAGGCCAACCCGATACGACACACACCTCTAATTAAGACCCCAAATTTCTTCCAAAACAAAAACACTTTTAACTATTTCTTATTATTAGTCAAGAATCAAAAATTATGTCATTTCTGTGCTTTAACAAGAGAGAGGAATAAAATGTAATGTCATCATTGTGCCATACAATACACCCTTCAGGAAAGTATTCAGCCTTGGCTATAGAGCCTCATTTTCATGTCTTTATCTTGTTACAGGTGATCTTGTTACAAGTCTGACCCTTTATCGTGTTACAGGTGACATATTTACAAAATCATATCTATAGAGTAATATCAAGATACAAGGCTCTAAAACCAATATTTCAATCATGAAAACAAGGTTCTTGTTATAGCTTAAGCCAAATACTTTCTGGAAGGTCTATTTCTCAATTTATCAGTATTTTGAAATGTTGTGGGGGTGTGAGTCGGGTCAATTTACCTGTAGTTACTTAAACATGAAACAATCCACAACGAGCCACAACAACCCGCAAGGAGACACAACAACCCGCAAGGAGACACAACAAGGAAACAATGATCCCACAGCGATCCACAAAAAGTTATATTATTGTGGCTGGCTGTGGGTCGTTGTGGCTGGTTGTGGGTCGTTGTGATTGGTTGTGGGTCATAGTGACTCGTTGTGGGTCGTCGTGGCTTGTTGTGGGTTGTCGTGGCTTGTTCCATGTTTTAGTAACTAGTATACAGTTCAGCAGTTTGTCGTGGGTTGTTTTGGGGTTGTTGTGGAATCATTTGTCTCGTTCTGGATCGTTGTGGGATCATTGTTGCCTTGTAATTGTGTCTCTCTCCTTGCGGGTTGTTGTTGGATTGCTGTGGATCATTGTGAGCCGTCGTGGGGTTATTGTAGCTCGTTGTGGATCATTATGGGGTCGTTGTGGATCATTATGGGGTCGTTGTGGATTGTTGTGGCTCGTTCCATGTTTTAGTAACCACGCCAATTTACCACCCATACATTTAACCTGCGTTGACTTAATAACTATTTCTAATACTAAAGAAGCAGTAAGTATTAAGTAATAACATACTGTATATTACAACAACAGAACTTGTCATGACAACTCTCTTCACAGTTCCAGATTTAGCACATGCTTCTAAAACATTCTTAGTTCCTTCAACTGCTGGAGTGATGACTTCATCCTCAGTCTTTGGAGGTGCACTGGGGAATGGTGAGGCCACATGAATGACATAATCACATTCTTTTACAGCACTGGAGGACAAACAAAAACAACCTGAATTCAGTACATGAATATTGTGATTGAAATTACATTAATTTATCAAATCAAAGGCAGAAGAAATATGATTTGGTACAAGTACAACCACAACTACCTAATTGTTAAAACAGAGTCAAAATTGTGGTTCGCTAAAGTATTGAACTACAACTAGTTTGCTACTGTATCCACTCTTGATGCCAATCTCATGAAAAGATCAGTCAGTGGGGGTGGGGGTGTCCAGGTGTGTCTTGCAGTATGATTTGAGAGTTCCAGCTGATCATCAACCACGGGGCCAGTCGATTCCTCAAAGTCAGATATAGGACAAAGATATTCTGCGTATATCTGTTAATCCCTCATTGTGTATACTTGCCCCTTAATCCTCTTATTCAGAAGAAGAGTACAGATCCCTCCCCCCGCAGAAAAAAGTCATGAAACCATGTAGTTTCTGCTATTTGTTTTGGCCATATAATGACGTCATCATTTGTTGCATGTACACTACAGAATAGGAACACATTTTGTACAGTTTACGACTTTGGGAATAATCTACCAAACTACGGCATATTTTCTCTTTCCTTTGTTGGGAAGCAGAATGACAATAAACATATACTTTGGAGATCAAAATGCGTTACTAGTACAGTAGTACTAAATAAATACACTCACTACAATACATATAAACCAACATTCCGTAGTAAAATTTCAAAACAAAGTCACAAACTGTGGCCACAAACCTTATCCATGAATCAGGTTCGAGTAAATCAGCTTGCACAAGTTCTAGAGGATACTTAGCTTCAGGATGTAGAACACGTAGTGGTGTGGTCTTCTTCTCGTTATTAATATCTCTTACTGTGCCACGAACATGATACTCCTCAGCGTGAAGAAGCTGATGAATGACATGACTTGCCAAAAACCCAGATGCTCCTGTCACTAACACACGTGATGACTCGGCCATCTAGTTCACAGAAAATTTGTCACAACTTTAGTTTTTAATTAATCGTAAATGTTACAAATATGATGCCGATTCACTTTAATACCGTTTTAGTGCCTTGACCGCCCACTTCACAACAACTATTTCGTCTCATTAATATTCTCAACAATTAATTTTCAATCAATGACTATATAAAAGGCTGACGCGGGCCCTGGGCCGCACAAGCAGCTACAAAGTATCAGAATTCATTATAAATTTATAGTCAGTGATCAACAAATATATATTGTCTCTATTTAGTCTTACTATATATATTACTGTATTAATATATTTCATCAATTTTCTGTCTCTACAACAACACGCACAACACCCCCGCCTGTCGCCACCATAGATATAAGATATGTATGGTCGCCACCCACGCACACAGCCTTAATATTATTACCACTAATATATTTTATAGTTCAGTTATCACTGTACATAACTAAATCTCATCACAGTTTATAAACTGTGGTCTTATAAACACCAAGCCACAGAATATGTGAAAACCTCACACACCCCGCCTCTCAAGAATTCCCGCGCTCGTTCAACTCGGCTTTCCTGAGTAAGAGTCCAGGCGGATTTAATCCCAAAAATCACAATACACCCTTTCGATAATTACGTCACACATACTTTTTGGTCTTGGAGCCTCGCTCTCATTAGTAAACTACGCAAGGTGATTGGCTCACGATTCATGAGAGCGAGGCTCCCAGGTCAAATAACGTAATTATCGAAAGGGTGTATTGCAACCACGCAGCTCAAATCACGGTCAATCAATCCCATGAACGTATCATGATAGACTGGGTTTGGTTGAATACAAATTTATAAAGCTCGACAATAATTGATGATGGATTTCCTTTGGTTAAAATAGCACCGAGCGCGACCTGCAGCCCCAAGAAATTAGGAAAACTAGACAAAACGGCCCAACCATTGCGTTTTACTGCATGATTGGTGTTATAGGGGTGTCATCTACAAGCAGAGAAAAAAGAGCAAAACATAACCGGTTACATAATTATGTACCGGTTACATAATTACATAATTATGTAATTATGTAACCGACTAACCGGTTACATAATTACATAATACGGTTATAAAAAAAAAGCAAAACATAACCGGTTACAATTTAAGATTTACAGGTTTATTACATTTCTACACCAATATTTTATATACATAAAGTCATTAGTCACTAAGAAGAAGATCTTTGAGCAAAGCTTTATAGTTGACTGCCATGACACCTTCCAAAGGTCCAATACGTTCCTGAAAATAGAAATAACCACAATAAATATACACAATATCAAGTGAAATTCAAGTCGTGGTGTTTCTTCGATTACCTCATACGCCAGATATCAGATTAAAATCATCATCTGGCCTAGTCTTGGCTTACGCTGATTGGCTGAATATCAGTGAGTGAAACAAAAACCTACAATCTTGGATACAACTCTTGAGACCATTCGAGCCAATACGGCAAAGTTAATGCACATTGACAAAACAAACTTCGTCACCCCCTTTCTTCTAGTTCTTTGTTGTGAATAACATCGAAAATAACAACATTTGGTAATTTACCATGACACAGGTTCAACATTGAGTTGGGGGATTTTCTTATACATCTTACGGGAAATTTTTGTCATCTTATATACTGGAATGCCATATAATTTACTTATTGTTTACAACAGCATTTTGCAATTCGAGATTGTCCACCACAATTGTTTACACAATGTGTGGCACAATACGTTCTCTGAAATCTACAGATACAGCAGGAAGTTTTATATTTGACTTGCACAGGACATTTTTATTTTTGGATTTTGCTGCCAGGAAGAGAAATATATTTTCTAGGCTTGGACATAACGTAAGTAAAAATATAGTTCTAAGGCTCTAATTATTTTTGGACTTTCCATGTTAGTGCATGATACTATACAAAACCGGCGCAAAAGTAGCGAATTTTCACTTGCATTTTCACTTGTAGCGAATTTTCACACACGATGTATCAACATGAATATACAATAATGTTATACTTATATTAATGAGAAATGACCTACCTTGGCTTTGGTTTCTGCAATAGAAACGGGGACGTACCTCTGGATGCTAACTAAAAATGGATAAAGATTATTAATAAAAGTACCTATACTGAGGAGGAACGAGTATTAGGCCCGTTTCAAACGGCGTACTCTTCATGTGCCGAACTCAATTGTATTAGATGCGACACAAGAACGGCAGTGATTCAAACGGCGTACCAAGTACTATGTTATTGACAAGGTTGGGGCGCATTCGCCAGCGAAACCTCAATAAAATTCAAAATAAATAAGTTTATTTTTAGACTAAAGTTGAGTTAAGTTTGGCACATGAGTGGAGCGGCGTATGAATCAATGTCGCTCCAACGTCGCATAATGCGACAAGCTCTGCCAAACTTGTGTCGAACTTTTGCCGCTCCAAATTCTGCCGTACTTAATTGATTCATACGTCGCTCTTCTGCCGTACCTACCCTATTGCCACAAGTGGGTAAAGTTTAGTAGAAATTCTTCCAGTTCTAATGTATTTTTCTTATATTGAATGATTGCTCTATATCCTCTCAAAGTTTAATAGAGTAATATGTACACTGTTTAATAGAGTAATATGTACACTGCAGTGTTCTTCCTTTTTGTTTCAACCCAATACAGTCAATAAACGCTTCCAGAACGTACGTCACCTTGGCTATAGAGCCTTGCCCTCATCATAGTTAATAGAATAGATTGGTTTGGAAACTCATTAGAATAACAATATAACTCATTATCTATGTTAGTCAACGTTTATTCATAAATCTGGTCGTTAACCGTCACGTGCGTATTGTGTTTTTGCCCAACTAACCAATAGCAATGTTTAGGAAAGTTACCTATCCCGTGACTCGAACAATAACGTAAATTGGAAATTGCTAATTGATGGACTGATTTGGCCAAAAATACAATACACACATGACGGTGAAGGACCATATTGATGAATAAACGTTGACCAACATAGATAAAGAGTTATATTGTTATTCTAATGAGTTTCCAAACCATCTATTCTATTATTTCTATGCTCTCATGATTGCGACGCTTGCATGGCTCTAACTAATGTGAAAACGAGGCTCTATAGCCAAAGTGGCGTACTTTCCAAAAGCCTATTGAGATGTAAAATTGTCCGCCTTTAATCGAAGTAAAACATAATATAAACACCCAAGTCTTCACATGTGGTAAAGACTGGAACCCACCTGGATGGTCACGCCAGTTAATAGCATCAATATACTGCTTGTAATCAACTTGACCATTACTATTTCTCTGCATACGCATAAGGACACCATCCAATAATTCTTGTTTCGCTGGAATGTTGAAGGAACGAACGACATTGTGAAGTTCCAGCATGTCAATATATCCTTTCCTGAAAAACAACACAACTTTTTGAAACTATTTTTTCGTTGTTTTTGAAACAATTTTTTTTTTTTTGGGGGGGGGGTTCACTTTCTTCGTGCACGTACATTCAGGTATGAAAGTAAACTTCTTAGGGGTTGTATATGAGCCGAGGCAGCCCGCTTAGACGGGATGAATTGTGTCACGAAAATCGTTTCAATAAACTTTATACTGCTACTGGAATCAAACTAAGCTAATTCAACTTTGATATGTCATTTTGAATGTTTATCAAAGCCGTGATAAGAACTTTATTTTAAACACACTATCCACGTTAACCGGGCCAGCCCGGCTCCATAAGAACAGCCCCGTCTACAAGTCAAAACAAATCAGACCGGTTTGCTGCAATATAAACATTCCAAATTTGGCCACTCCAAGTTTATTGGGTATTGTACATTTTGTGCAACAATTCAATGTTTTACAATGTACAATAATTTTACGTTATTTTATAACAACTTACTGTTCAATGTCTTGATGTCTACAAGCATCGTATACATTCGTAAAATGTTCGTAATTTGCTTTTCGTAATTGTTCTTGAATAGCAGCAATCATTGCATTGAAATTGTCTTCCTCGGCCTGTAAAAAGAGACGACTCTGTAAAAAGATGCGCTGGAGCCGACTCATGCATGGTTATATATATACAGCTATTTCAATCAAGGTTGTCCTTCCAAAAACTTAAACTTTAAACTCTGAGCGCGCAAGGGATGATGGGTTATTGCTTATTTAGACTAATAAACTTTAAAATTTGGCTTTGCAAGAATACCTAAGACATATAGAAGACTCACGACAGAAAACATTCTTGGTGCAAAGAAATTTTCCTAGTTTAAGGGCTTAATAGGTGAAAACCCATCATCCCTTGTGCCCTCAGAGTTTAAGGCTTACAGTATATAGGGTTGGCTTATGAAGTAAATAGAGCAACCGCGACGAAAGAGCTATATCAATTTGAAATACGGCAACAAGAAAGTCAACACATAACATAATACAGCTAGAGCTGTGCAAACTCCGGTTATTTTAGCTCTTGCTCCGGCAAGAAAATTTTAAGGAAATTTCATATTCAAAAGTGTAATTTCAGAATTTATTTTACTCCTTTTCGTTGAAACCATATATTATTAAATAATCTATAACCATAAAAAAATAATATATCTATCGGCTAGTTTATGAGTGAAAACAATCAACGACTCTGTCGACTCCACGTTTCGCGCAAAATGCCAAAGACCCTTCGTCAAGGATAGTCAGTGACTAAGACCAGTCACTCGCTCAGGCATCAGTCATGTCCAACAAGAAAAGTTAGTTAGAATTACGAAACTGATCGAAGCAAGCAATTAAACTTTATAGTAAATTTTATACTGAAATATAAAAAATATTTTATCTGACGGAGTTTTCAACTCCGGCAACTGAATATGCTGGAGCTCCGGCGCACAGCTCTAAATACAGCATGCTGCTATAACCTCTCGCACAACCAAATACAACTTATTGTCAACGCAAAAAACTTCACCAAGGGCAAGGTATGTACTAGTGACCGTACCTCATCAGTGCAACCGGCATTTTGTATAGGGTCTGCTGAGCAGTGACTAACATTTTCCCTTAATTGTCATGATGTGGTGAAAGGATAAAGCTTATTCAGTCTATACAGTACTCTTTACAGAAACTGCTGCTGCACTTTGCAGCAAGACACGAATTGCCTCGCAATTAAAATGTCGCAACTCTGTTTCGACTCTTTCGTATTGCTCGTAAACTAGTAGTACCAGTATACTCCGGTATATCAACTGGTGTACTGAGATTATCTACAGGGTGTCTAAAAAAAAAAAACGCTATGGGAATTCAACAGGCTGTTGTGCATCATAAACTTAACTAAACAATTCGATTTTTACATAGGACGAAAGAGCTGTTATTTAGCTTTTCTGCGGTGATACCTTTCTTAAACCGTAACGATGAGAAATGGCCACATACTCGTCTAATAAAAATTGCCGGTCGAAATCACATTCTTCCAACGTTGGGAATTGAAAATACATTAATTATGCAAAGTTAATCAATCCAAAAGCACCGCGAGTCTGCTGCAAGGTACTTGTTTAGCAAAACGTTTTGATTACGAATGTTCTCTGTTCAGGGGTTAATTGAACCATGTTTTATGCAATAATGGACGTTCTTATGGTCTCACTAAGACAAAGATTGACGAGTTCAGCTTATTTTACATAATTTAACATTCAATTTTAATTCCCTCTTCGGAGTTGTTTATGTTTCGTTTTCCATGCAATTTCCAACGGTGGAAGAATGTGATTTCGACCGGCAATTTTTATTTGACGAGTATGCGGCCATTTTTCATCGTTACGATTTAAAAAAGAGTATCATTGAAAAGCCAAATAACTGTTCTTTCGTCCTATGTAAAAATTGCATTGTTTAGCCACGTTTATGATGCACGACAGCCTGTTGAATTTCCATAGCGTTTTTTTTAGACACCCTGTATAAAGAACTCATTAATAATTTATGAGTAAATTAGCCAACCATATTGCTTTATTTTGCTCACATGATAATAATACTGGATACCTGCATGGTGAAGTATGTTGATCCAGTCCTAGGACTGGATCAAAATTAATTCCGTCTTTGTACTGGATCAAAATTAATTCACCTCACTTTAAGTAGTAATTTATTATTCGTCTGCAGATGTCATTTCAAATCCTCCAATTCGGACTGACTAGATTTCAAGTCCTCACATTATGATCCAGTCCTCGGCTTCGCGTAGGACAGTTGATGAAATTGCAAAGACGTGAAATCTAGTCCAGCCCTCATAGTCGGATTTGAAATATTACATAAATTAAAAAGTAAATGGAATGATTTGAGATATTTTTACAATATATTCGAACCCTTCATTTACGTTAAATTTCAGCCTTTTCAAAACAGAATACGAAATTCAGAAATATCACTTTAGAATGTCAAAATATACTAAATATTTATTTTTTCTTTCATTAACATATTCTATTCTATAACTCCACCAAAGAATCCCAAAGAATTTATTTATCATATTTGTTACAATCAATGTTATTCTTCTCAATTAAAAGTAAGGGTTATAAGTCAAAGATCAGTTCACAATGTCCACTCATATCGACAATACTTTGACTGAACACCATTTTGTGCTGGAATACCACGCATCAAGTAACGACATCGATGCTCTCTGAGACGACCTTGCGCATCTGCTACGTCAGTCGTGTTGATGGAACTCCACAATCTTTCAGAGATAGCTAAGGATCTTGGCCAGCTTCTTGGGAGAAGGTTTGTCCCATCCACCCACTCACCCCACATACACGTTGTTCCACCAAGTACAAGCTTCTTCTGTGCACTTGTTCCATTAAATGCAGTCGGTTCAACACTATAATATTTTGGCCAATCATTACCATATGAAATGTAATTCAAGTACCATGGTGAAGAAAGTACAACGTTCAAGTTCTTTGCTGTAACTTTAGCCATTTCATTTTGCCAACCACCTTTCCAAACATTAACCACAGTATCAGGATTGACAGTCACTTGATTATCAATCACTTCTTGCCAAATGATATATTTCTTCTTCAAACCACCTACAATATCAATTAACTTTTGTTCATAATATTGTTCAAGAAGTGAGAAATTCTTGCCAAATCCCATTTTGTCCATCCAAGCCAGTACATTAGGATTGCTCTCCCAGCAACTGAACGACACTTCATCTCCGCCCAAGTGAATGTAGTCATCGAGGAAACGCGTGCCTATTTCTCCGAAGAATGATTTAAGGAAGGTGTAAGTGGAATTTAATGTGGGGTTGATAGGACCATAAGTTCCAGTTGGTTTTCCACCAGAATAACATGGTGTAAGAAGATCTTTGATGCTGACCCATGACTGCGTGTGTCCCGGTGTGTCAAACTCAGGTACTACACGAATACCACGCATTCGACCATACTCAATAACTGTAGCCACATCATCTATGTCATAAATATGCGTGACGTTGTTATAAGCACCGACATTACTAAGTGAGGGAAATGTTTTACTGACAAATGGAAATGATTGATCATCAACAATATGCCAGTGCAAAATATTATACTTAGCATATGCCAATGCATCAATATGACGTAATATCACACTGACATCTATAAAATGTCTGGATGTATCGATAAGAAAACCGCGGTAATGAAAACGAGGGAAGTCAGTAATTTTGCCTTCTCGAGCCAGGTAATTGTCATGTTCATCTTGGTATACAAGTTGACTAAATGTTTCAAGTCCTCGCAAAGCTCCCCAAACTGTGTTCGCAGTTAAACTTGATGCTGGAGCACTCACTGCTAGTGCGTATGATTCATCACTTTCAAATGTCATAGGTGCATACTTTTCCTTCACTGTAATTTCCAAGGACGTTAGCGCAGATAGATCACGGCGAAATCTGAGCACATTCGAGTGAATCATGTCAGGAAATGTAAGACCACGATACCTTGCCATTGCAGCCGTTAAAACATCACTTGCCTCGCCTGTTGATGTGAATTTAAATGTGTCTGGACTTAACGAGAATGTTTCTTCGCCAACAGTATGTTGTTGTGGTTTGGGCCAGATAGAACCACTTACATAACCATCAGGGCCTAAATGCACATTCTGTCTGCCCGAGTTCACGGCATTTCCGTGCGGCGAGGAAGGGCCCGAAGGATTGCACTGTTGCGGTACTTCGGCAGCTTTACAACCAAGTATGAAAGCACATAAAACCACGAAATTTCTCATGATAACTGCCATGATTTGCTTCGATAGCAGTAGTTCAGCGAATGTTGCTCAACAATAGCAATCACGAGATTAGCACAGTGTGTGACCACCGTGGTGTGACTAACTATGCTATGACCATATCATCTTCCGGTGTCAAGCGAAATCATATGACCTTTGCGAAATATCAGACCAAGCGCGTGACATGACCACTTCGCTTACTCGCTCAAGTCTTGTTACGTAAGTTTTTACTAATTTCAGACACAAATGTAAGACGAGACACTGTGTCTGTGATATTTTTTATTATCCTTTTCGGAAAACATTTTAAAGTGCCCCTGTCACAAAATGAGAGTTTACATTATTAGAATCGTCTTGAACCGTAGATTATGAAAATACAAAACAGATTTAAAATTGAGCTTGTTTTCACAGAGTAATAAGGCAATGAAATTTGAAAATTTCAAATTTTAACGGCAAACGTTTTTGAAAACCGCGAAGCTGGGAAATTGGTAACTAATACGTCATAGTAGGAACACATTGCCTTCTCGCCTAAGTGAAAAGTACATAAATACTAAGTGAGAATCACAATCAAGTTGGTCAAAATTCGATACAAATGTCTTCGTCGAGTTCAGATACGGAAAATAACAGTTACCAAAGCGATGTCTGACTGAAATTATATTCGTGGGCCGTATTAAATCGAGTGAAATCGATGAAAACACCAGTGAAGCGTAGTCAAGCAGCGCCGATCATTCGTGCGCACGACTTTGGTTCATGTGTTAATGAACCAGTGCCCGACGAAGATTGGCTCAAAAGTTACCGCGAAAAAAAGCAATCACGACGAACGTCTTAAGCAACTACAACAAAGGCTTGATAGTTCAGAAGAACTGAGTAAATGGTAAATATTTCACTCTGATTTTGTTGCGTGACTTGACCTTGTGTTGTATTCAAATTACAAACTATAATATTTCAAGTGTAAACCTGGCAAGTATCGCATTGAACTGCTTCGTAAATTATGCTAAAGAGTGTCAATGTTGTATGAAAATTGAGGAGTGCGTCGATTCTCTACACAGTGACATTGTGATTTGTGATGCAAGAAGCTGAAGTCGCGCCATCATGTATAATTCAACAGGTTATGACTAGATAAGTGAGCCCTCCGTTCAGCAGCCACGAAATTACGAACAAGAAAGAAACAGGAATATCGTCAAACAAGCACAGAAGATAGGTAAATAAAGTTTTATTTATCAACATATTGAAATTAAGAAACACTTTACCGTACCCAAGTTTACTATCAGTGAACACACGCATGCGGTACGGTAACTGAGAGTTTATATATGGTGCATACTGTACAATTATTGAATTATATATTTACATGTGTTCACATGTAAGTAAGCGACTTATTAAAAAGACTTATTTATTAATTTATAGATTCTGAAGGAGCACAGCATATAGAAACTTTGTGTGGATGGTTTATGGACAACTCGGAAATAGATATTTTTGCGCATATGAGAAAATAATGCCTGCTATTAATGAAGACTTTGTAAGATTTGTAGAGGACAGCTCTTGATATCATATAATTATTTTTCAATAAATAAACCTATTACACTGTATAAGCGTAGTAATATTATATGTATTGCGTGTAGAAACAGCACATTTGCTATATTCATGACTTCAATATTGTTTGCCAAAGAGACTGAAATTTGAGATTAAGATTTGTATCTGATGTTTTCCTGCACTTCGTGCGTGCGGGTTAATTTGTGTAAAGTGTTGCAGCGCGTTTAGGAATTTTTCTGACTTGTATTTCGTTCCAGGTACTGCCTTATACTAGCAAATGTGGCAATGACTAAGTTATTTCATTAAGTTGCTTCAACGGAATATACTTTGTAGTACATTTTATACAGACCCCACAGTGTATCTGGTTTCATGCCACAATTTGTTACAAAATCTGCATATTGTACGGGTGTTCACTGCGGTGCAAACACAACGAGTGTATATATGTATAATTTACTGCGTCAAGTTTACTTATACAATTCTACTTTACTTGTCTAAACTAAAATACAAACAGTACACATTGCTTGTAATGTAGACGTAAGAAATTGGCTTTCGTCCGCTATATTTTGACCATATTTGCTCATAGTCCGCATAGCTATATATTGTCGCGATATTTTATATTTCTGGTGAATCCATTGGCTGTGGCTCATTTATATTTATCGCGCTTTCCAGTTTCGTGACTATGACCATATCGGTTGACTGCATCGAAGCAGCTTCTTAATACAACCTATTTAAATAACGAATTTGGAAAAAAAATTGCACCAGGCCATATTCAAGTGCATGATAAACGAAATTAGAGTATCAATTATACATATACCATTCTCTTGGCTCTCGCAGACAAAGGTTTGTCGTCGACAGTATTTGTATATTTTGGAATTGCAGCGAAACCAATTTCGTCGGTAGCTAACCGTGGTCTTACCCGCAAACTCTATCTTCGCAAAGTATGCTGAACATTGGATCTCATTGCTCGTTTAAGGTGCACGAAGTCAACCCGTCTCCTTTTCGCTTCGTGCATCTCGCCTCCAGTATAAGGTATAAAATGAAGTGAAATGCCTTTCTCTGTATTTGTGACATTCGAACAACCGCCTACTACACATATATTCGGCAATTTTTCAGTTTCGTGACTTTTATTTGCGCTATTGCCCCCTCTATGATAGTACATGCAATAGTATTTCTATATTGGTGAGCTAGATAAGTCCCTACTATTACGTCACACGCATTGTTTCGTCCCAGTCTCTTTTGCGCGGTTTTCAGATTTTTCACAAGGCCAAATTCAATGTTTAAACGGCAATAACTTTTACACTAAAAAAGCAATTTCGATTCTGTTTTCGAATTTCCGTATATTTTGTATCATAGATTTCGAAAATATAAACTCTCATTTTGTGACAGGGACACTTTAATGGTTTAGCATATTCACATGATATTAATTAAGGGGGTGAGTTCCAGTTAACTATTCGACCAAGTGAAGCCTGGTTCACATATACCTGCTGTTTGTTGATGGGCTATTGTCGTTAAAAGTTCAACTAAATAATTCACAAAAGAATGTATACATCAACAGCTGTAAACAATGATAATGCAGGCATATGTAAACCAGGCTGAAGATGCCAACAAAATCTTGATTTTTGTAGTAATCAAATTTCTGTAGTTGATATTTCCAAGTTGTTATCTCTCCTCACTTATTGAAATGGTTGCTTCAACAGAAAGATCTTTTCCTTTTATATATCAATTCACTTAACATGTTGCCAAATGTCTGATGATTTGACTAAAATTAGTAAAATATAATCAAAATGTCAACCCCTTTATATAAATAAACATGCCAAAATAATATTCCAGAAAACAATACAATTTAATATAATTCCTTTATTAAACAAATTATACCTTTCGTATCGTTCCATTCTTCGTTTTGCGTTCGAAATTATGCCAGATAATTTCCTCAAATTGTAGTTCCTCGGCTGAACAATTGATACATTGTATAAAACATTTGGCTGCTTCGAGCGAGCGATTCAATTAAATTTGCACGTCGTTTTTAGACCGCGAGAGACATTGCGATATACAGGGTGTATCAAAAAAAGCGCAATCCTCAACTGAAATGTAAATTGCTAAACAAATAATAGACAAAAACGTTAAAGTTTACATTCATTTTAAAGCGTAGCCATTCAGCTTTCTAACAGTGGGTTGTTTCTTAAATTTGACTCATTGGTTCGCGGCTAATAATACTTTACGTTATTGCGATTGGAGATTAAAAAAATTGAGATGGAATAACAAATCGTTCTCATGAAAATAACTGATTTTTTCATTGAAACAAAAAATGTTGCATTTTATTAAATGGATTGTAACAAGTATAATTACGGCTTTTCTTCCACTATTTTTAACTCAGTTTTAAACTTCAAATGCGATATAATTTTGGCTTGAACCATCTAGTAAGCTGACTGACATCAACTTGCTATAATTTCTGTTTACATTACATCGCAATTCGATGACACTCTGGCTCAGACACCAGAATGTTTTGACGATTTTTAGCATTCGTTCAGGATTTTCAAACAACCTGGTCTCTTTTAAAATACTTTTAATTTGTTCTTACGTGGTTTTCCAGATGTAGTGACGACAACATTAAAGTTTAAAGAAGAAAATTCTAACATTTAAACCGACTAAACAATAACATAGTAAACTTGCATAATTAAACAGCAACTGAAAATGATAGGTTTTACTAAATATTTTCCTGTGCAATTATTACTAGCATTGGAGACAAGGATAATAGTTTGTTTGAAAGAGAAAAAAACAGGCTTTGAAGTAAGCCTAAAAGCGTTTAACTAGAAATAGTATTTCGAAAGTTATTAAGCACAAAAGATGAATTGCGTTTATTTTGATACACCCTGTATAATCCTTTCAACTGACCAACTAATTTTCGTATAACTTGAATATTTCGATGCATTTTAAAACATTTTTAAAGTTAATACTCGCAAGCTTCGCTCCTCGCCTGAAGATTTCAAACTGAATATATAATTAGGGTCAAAAGCCTACTTAGGGGGTGGGGTAACGTAACACGGCCACTAATATTTGAGATACGTCTATTTTGTTCGATTTATGGCAGGCCTCTCTCCCAGAAAAGTTTTTTTTCAAAACCCATTCGCAGGCTAGAACCCATAGAGAGGCCTGCGGAGGAGGCTAAATTACCTTTACGAAATTTTTAAAAATTTGGCTCCACAGAATTTTTTTTTAATTGTCAAAATAATTGATTATACTAAGAGAAATCATTTTTTAAAATAAAATTTGGGGGTCACTGATATAATTTACCACCCAATCCACACGTTGTACCTAATAAACTAATAGATATTATATGCACATTGTTTCCAGTAAGTTACTGGGAATTGTTTATAACAAACTAAAATGTTTGTGGAGGGGTGGCTGGGGTGTCAAATAAACAGTAAAAAAATATGGCGGGCAAATACACTTGTGTCAGTCGTATCAAAAAGGAATATGTTTTTTAAAGGTGGCAAAAGGAAAGCTAATGCTAGCATAGAGATTATCGATGCAAGGACTAAAAAAAGACATATGTTAACCTTTCATCCCCAATTTCCTTGCAAAATGTCCAGTCAGAAGGCACAAAAAGCGGAATAACAGAGCTTTATGATATAAATACAGAAGGAATTAGCGAAGCGAACATCGGCGATCAAACTTTAATTTTTGAGGATTCCTCTGGCTCCGAATACGATAATGACTTGGAGGATAAAGGAGTACAGCGAACGTACAAGAAACGCCGGGAAAGACTGTCTTCAAACTGGGAGAAAATCAGGTTAAAATTATTAAAAACATCATTGGCACTCGAGGGTCTTCTGCCATCAACGTGCAGTGAGGCAACATGCCAAGAATCAGCAGCAACACGTTGCCGAGATTGTAGATTTGCAACATATTATTGCAGAAAATGCTGCGATAAAATTCATAGGGACAAACTGCAGTTTCATGGCTGCCAAATACTTAAAGTAAGTGCAATATGAATATAAATTAAGGCCTATTAAACACACTATAAGGACAATTAAACACATTATTTGATACACATACAGTAACGTATAATATTAAACTGTCATAGGATAGTACCAAACATATGTATGCCCATGTAATTTGTTGTTAACCCATTGATGGGTAATTTGGTCTCCCTATGAATTAGGAAAATAGCATCTTCGAGCATGACAAGCAGTTAATAAATGTGTTTACAATTCAGATCTGCAGCTATATTACTGTACATTGAATTTGGTACTAACTCTAAATTGATGGTAGTTTGGTATGTTATGGTACACAAATGCAAAAATCCCCCCTTGGTTAGTGAGAATTGTCTGATGTTAGAAACAAGAAAATAATAAAACATGCACTTTGCATTGGTATTTAACCCAATGAGTCGCATTGTGCCCTAATGCGCCCTACTTTATTACTTCACTCTGGCTCACGCCAGACAATTTTACTCATCAATAGGAGACAGCTGGCACTTAATAGGTTAACTGGCCTATCTATCCATCTATCCATGTGTCTAGTTAACCCATTGAGTCGCAATGTGCCCTGATATGCCCTATTTAATATTTCTCTGTCTAACACCAGATAATTTTACTCATCAAGGGGAGAGACTGACACTTAAAGTTAATTAGTTAAAGCATTCATTCTGTAGTAAAAGGGCATTGCTACTTTACCAGCTACAGTATGACCAAAGTGTGAATGTCACAATATCTGCTACAATTATATCAGAGATGGATACAGCTTGATCTGGTGCCGAGTTGTGTCAGTTATGTGTGCTGCCCACCCATCAACTTGCTTAACTGCTGCATAGTTGTACTTGACTACACAGTTTGCTTATCAAATTATTATATCTCATTTTATCTCTAACATTTTTTTGCTTTATCATGAATAATAATATAGATGAAAAAATTTCTTGATGTTTATTGGCTAAGAGGAGTGCAATTACAGTATTTGTAATTGCACTGGTCGGAAAAAATCAACATGGCGGGAAAATATTGATATTTTAAATTTTCATTTTTGCCCACTTTTTGCACATTTTGTTTTGAAAATTGTTGGGAAATATATAATTGAGAATGCAACAAGCACATAGACTGAAAAAGTTTGTTCACAAGCGACAAAGACAATGCTTAAGTAGTGAAGGTAACTAATGCAGGAGTCATCGAGGGGAAATGTTTTCATCTATATTACTAATAAGTAATAGCATGGTTTGTCATGCAATTTGGAAAAACATACACTTGTGAGTTTTTTAAAGCCATCAAATTGCACGTCTCGTCCTTCGGACTCGTGCAATTTTGATAGTTTTTAAAAAACTCACTTGTGCATGTTTTTTCCAAATTGCACGCCAAACCATGCTACTACCTATACAAATAGCACCCCCCCCCCCTGCAGCCCTTCTAGGGGTATGCCATGCCTAGGGGGCGCACACCCTAACTAAATCTATCCCTGCAATTATTTTACTTTCTAAAGGCCTGTTTACACCTCTTGTAATTTTTGCTGTGATTCTACATGCAATTTTTCTGATGAATGTAAACAAGTGGATGAGTTATATGAATGTTCAGATGAGGACTGATGATGTTATAAATATACTCGATACATTCACAATTCATCTACTCATTCACATGCATGGCAGAAGAAGAAATTTTGCATGGGCCTTTACTCATAATAATACAGTATGCTTCTCAATTACTGCATTAAAATTGGTCTATAAGTAGCAATGTACCACAATGCACCCTCTTTTCTTGTTTTAACCTCTCCAACATAAATGTAGTTTTGCTTGTAAGTGGGAGAAACTTGTGCATTATTTTAATGGTTCTGACCTCTAGAACACATTCACATCCCCCCCCCACAAGGAAAATTTCTGTTGTCTGGGTGAGAAGGGAAGAAATATTTGTTTCCTGTACTGTAGGTGGCCTAGCTACCAGTTCCAATTCTCTATAGAAGCTTATTGGCATCTATAGGGCTCAATAGACTTTAGGCATCCTTATAGATCACCATATTAAAAATTGTTCCAATTGCCCATAAAAACCTAAAGGTTCCCTATAGGAACCCATGCCATAGATTGGCCTATTGCCCAGGCCTACCTAACTACCTACCTTGTAAGGGAAGTGTATTGGTACATCTGAAGAGTGTAGGATGTTTAACTTCCAATTTCCTCTGTGTATTGGAGGCATGGATGACAGTTTACAGGGATGATTCAATGGGTTTATCGGTTGGTTTGCATACTTGAAGTGCTATATTAATTTCATGTATTATTTCTGCATGCAATTAAATTTTAGTTTCACATAATGCAAGATATTCAATCTATGTTTTGTTTAAATTTTAAGGAAGGATGCTGGGAAGACTACAATGTTCCTGAAAGAGTTCTGTGTAATGTGAGGCACAATTGCGGTGGAACGTATCTGCGACCAATTACAGTTGTTGATTTAAGTGGTACAGTATTCCTTCATGATTATACAAAATTAATGGAACAAAATTTTTTGTCAGTCACACATTGTAGGCTATTCAAAGCCTAAGTGATGTGACCAGTGAGCCCCCCCCTCCCCCCCCCAATAATTTTGAAAGACTGTAAAAGTCTTGTACCAAATAACACAAATCACACTCATATAACGTAATTGTTATCATAATATATGTTTCTATACTGTACATGTCACAACATACGCATTTTATACACTCTTTTTGATGGATACTAGGGGGTAAATATTTTCTCTGAAATGTTGGTTTTCTATGCTTAGCATGTGATTTATAACAAAATGCACCATTAAAACAGTGTTTTGAAAACCTAGTTTTTTACAAAATGTGTTCTCAGAATACCGCAAATGCCATTTCCGGGATTCAAATTTTAAAATTTCCCAGTGCCTTTGGCACGATCCCCCCCCCCTCCAATATTTTGTAAAGTGTTCGCCACTGGATGTGACTCATTGTGTAGCAAAAATTAAAATACGACATGTACGTACATTCTGTATGCTGTATGATCATGCAGTCATTCTGTAAGTACTAGCTGTACATGATACATGCACTATTTGAGAAATACTAACTACTGGTACAGGGTATGTCAGATTTTTATACAGTATTTGTAGTAATTTTGTACCCTTGGCAGGGAGAGAATTTTCCTGGTCACTACACGTACTGAAATCCTACATATTTTTTCTGCAAGCATTTTCTGTACCTTAGTGTAATTTCTGCGAGTATGTACCTTAGTGTAACATAATTTGTAGACTACACATAATTTTTGGTACCAGTCTGTACTGTAGTTCAAAGCAGTTCACTGAGTTTAGCTAGATTTATTGCTTTAAGTCCTCACAAAGACATGCTACAGTATATCGGTACCTTTGCTTTCAAATTTCATATAATAATTGGTCTTTACTTGTAGGTTTTTATCATGAAATCGTCTTTGAGTATTGCAATTGTTATACAGTACCAGAAAGTTTGCTCCAATGTGGTGTTTGGCCTGCAACTCCAGTTGAGCCTAGTGTGGCATTTACATTAGATTTAATGGAAATGACTTTGCGGCTGATGATGGAATGTCAAGTCTCCATCCATGACATGCTGAAAGCTTTGGACTTTTTCAAAAATCCACTTCTAAAGGTGAGGGAAGAAGATCTACAATACAAAAATATGTCCTTGGATATGTTCAAAATGTATAGGTTGGGAACTCGGTTTATTGTTATATAAAATCAATTTCAAGTGATTTTAATTTGTTTCATTTTGAATTTTGCTATTGGATTTATATTCATTTTGAAAACCACTGTAGTAGTAGTGTAAAAACCACTAAAGTATTAATTGTCCTGTTTGTATTTCTAATTTGTAGTCAAAGAAGATCTATGATCAATTTATTGACAGCTTTGAAGAATACAGGTACCAGGGATCAGACATTAATGAGCTATGCATGCAGAAAATGTCATACTTCAGGTAGCAAAGAATCTGATACCTTCACCGGGCCACTCCAATCTTTTTGGGGGGGGGAAAATCACCCCACCACCTATTTTTGTATGACATCATAAAAAGCTTGCATAAAAATATACACCCCCCCCCCCCTCTTTTCTTTTGCATAGGAATTGGACCCGGCCTCATTTTACACCCGGACCCCTCTTCCCTCTAATTAATGACCAGTCCAAATGTCTTTCCCAAAATACGAAATTGGACTCCCATGATTTAAAACACAAAAAGCATATGTGCCATTAATAAATTGACACTACTTCGCGTGTACTGGGTAGGCTTCACAATTAGACATTTCTATACAACGTAGGTTATTATGTACAGTGATGACTCTACACGCTGTTGTCGATGCATGAATAAAGGAATACCGAATGGTTTTCCGTGCAGGATTACGTGATCCATAGCCGAGGGATGTCGCAAGACTTTCGGAAAGCGTAAAAATACTCGAGTCGCAGTCGAGTGTATTTTTACGCTTTCCGAAAGTCGAGCAACATCCCAAGTGCATGCATCACGCTATCCTGCTTGGAAAACCATTTGGTAATTCTTTTATAAAATAACTACAGTGAAACAATGTCATTTTGAGAATCCCGCGAGGGCATTTCAATTCTTCGTGCAGGATAGCCTGATCTTGCACGGCTATTCACCAATCAAATTGCGTGTTTCACTGTCGTTATTATACAGGGTGTATAAAAAAAAACTGAACAGATTTGAAATTGCTCTCAATTTCGCAAAACACCTATTTGTATCCGGTTTTATATATATATAGCTTCTTTGGGTACTTGTAAAGTAGAATAATTAAAAAAATTTCTTGAACTCAAATTTTGTGAACCAGGGGTGGTGTCTTTTCCAACAAATTAAAAATGGCTCGCGCACAAAATTTAAAAGTTGTAATCACATTTTGAGTCAATAGATGGAAACTTTGTCGGGTTTTTAATTACTGTACAAAATTTCAGACAATTTGGTTTAGTTTAAGCCCTTTAACTATTCACGCAAAATACAGTTTTCCTAAAAATCAGCTATTTGCATGCTTAATTCCTTTGCCTAATTTGCATATGTTAACAATATGCAAATTAGGTAAAGGCATTAATTAAACATGCGAAAGGCTGATTTTTTAGAATAAAATGAATAGTTAAAGGGGCTTAAACTAAACCAAATTGTCTGAAATTTTGTACAGTAATTAAAAACCCAACAAAGTTTCCATCTATTAACTCAACATATGATTACAACTTTTAAATTTTGTGCGCGAGCCATTTTTAGTTTGTTGGAAAAGACACCCCCTGGTTCACAAAATTTGAGTTTGAGAATTTTTTTCATTCTACATTATAAGTACCCAAAGAAGCTATATATATATATATAAAAAAACGGATAAAAATAGGTTGCAGAGCAATTTCAAATCTGTTCAGTTTTTTTATACACCCTGTATAATGCCTGTTGTTGTTAATTTATAGATATCTATATTATAAAACTGTTATAAATTTCTGTATGATAAAAATTAATGTCCGTCCGGTGGAACTTTGCCTTTTGGGCAGTTCTCACTTCTCTATATAATATATATTGAAACACAATTTACTGTATTGCAAATTAGATACCATGTAAGGTCAAGAAACGCGTACATCATTG
>CACRXK020001777.1:8362-49918 GCA_902702795.2 Paramuricea clavata
ATGGTCCTAGCCAGTGCGGGTTTGAGAGGTATTCCCAGTGGGTATTCCCCCCCTGGACATCCGCCATTTTAAATGATATCAGGGGGGTGAATGCCTCTCAGTCGCGCACTGGCTAGGACCATGGCGTCAGCATTTGATGACGAATCACGAGTTACGCCAAAATCATAGGAAAATCATAGGAAAATCATAGGAAAACGAAAAAGTCGGCCTTCTGTGTACCTTATTCTGTGACGAGGTCGTCGGTCAAATCCAAGATGGCGGCCAATTTGAGTAATTTTCAAAGTTATCTCGAATATTTTGAGTACTACATTCGTGATATTGTTTCCAAAATGTTTGGAAGCACAGTTGGTGAAAGTCGTTTAACTGATGGTGGTGAAATATCGCATGAAAATGTTTGTGTATTGTTGAACACCGCAAGAAGTAGAAGAAACAGTGACATCATTATTAAAACGAACAGAAGTTTGGAGGTAAGTTTCCAACTTTCCTGGAATATGTTGCTTAGAATTATGTACATCCTCAACGGAGGATACATGCTTTCACCAAATGCATTCACGTATTTAAATACCATACACTAGGCGTCTTCAATAATAGAATTAAGCCTAATCTTATGAATTATTAATGGTGTTTAAAGTGGAAGTCAAGTCCGTTCTGCGCATCGGATCTGCTCATAACAATGTGAGGACCTCTGAATGTAAACATTGCCCAAATTTCGAATTTTTCTGAACATAAACTCTATTTCATATTCATTTAGAAGCATAGCGAACCAAAATGGTGTTAGATATTCAGACAGTACATCATATTTTGAAAAATACAGCAGTTCAAAATGTAAACAAACCGTTTGTTTACATACGGACTTGGCTTTCACTTTAAATATTATTTAAAACACATGTACGAGTGTTTTATCATATTTAAAATGTGAGTATGTGCGCAGCACGAGCATCTTAGATATGATAAAACATGACTACAAGTGTTTTGAATAGCTTCAAACACGACTACAATAGATGCCTTCTCATTAGTATTTTTATATAAAGAATACTAATTAGGGTGGACTATATAAAACATATATTTTAAAAAATTGAATTGCCTTAATGCTCCCTACTTTATTGTTTAACTCTGTCTAAGGCTAGGGTATTTGACTTTGTCTAACAGCATGACTTCTCAAGGGGAGAAGTACTCAATTAGCGTCTTTCTCATGATGACGAATATCCGCCATTTTTGGGTGGCATCTAATTTTCATTAACCAATGCAATAAACTAACCATTTACAAAGCAAATTTGCTATCATTTGTCAAAAAAATTATAAAGGAAAATTGCTGTTATGTGGACTTTGCAGACTTCAGCTGAAATGCCACCCAAGAATGGCAGCATGAGAAAGGCTAATTGGTTAATTAAGTGAGATGAAATGTTGTTTGCTCTTAATTTCATATCAGAAAAGTTGGCATTTTTTGCCAACATTGCATGCAATACTAGATTCCCCTTATTACTTTATTTATTTATTTACTTATTGTGCTTCGCTTTCAAATATATCATACAATAATTGCATTAAAGAAGATGGGACACCACAACAGCTTAACACTGGTCAATTAATTAATTAATTATTATTATTATTAATTATTATTATTAATTTATTAATTATTAATTAATTATTATTATCACCAATTTATTAATTATTATTATTACGTTTTCATAGCACTTTGCATTATGGTTATAGTGGTATCACTGATATTCAAGATGGCTTATTTTTTGTCCTGCCCTGTGCAAGAACTTTAAGAATATAGTCTGCGTGCAGGCTAGGGTCAGGTGCGCGATAGCCAACAGCACAATATTCGCGAAAACATTCAATATTTTCATTTGAGGCCACTGATCTTTATCAGTGATAACACTTTTACCACAATGCAAAGCGGTATATATGAAAACATAATAAGAGGAATCATCAATTTGAAGGTCTGATGAAGTGTTTGCATTTGACACTTAATTATAATTCATTTTGTTTGTGTTCATTGCATTTTATTGATATTATATATTCTTTTGTAGGAAGTGAATGTGTTACATACTGAAATATGTCAATGCCAAGCAATCAAGAAATATTTGAGCTCAAGTTATATAGATCAATATAGAAACATACATTTTGTATTGAACAGACACATCTTTATCAAAGATATATTTGACGTGGTTATTGCACAAGGTGTAAATTATGGTCAGAAACAAGAACCTGAACAATGCAATGTTTTCATAAACTGCTGTTCAGTTGATGATGAATTGACTGTTGGAAAGTTACGGAATGTTCTCTTATGTAATCATCTGGCACAGGTTTTGACACAGAATAGGTAGGTATATTCAACATGTTTAACCACAGGAATGATATGAAACGAATGTGGATGTTTTTAGCCAAGGTAGCTGTTATGTTTGGCAGCTGGACTGTGTGGTGGCCACTGGTTTTATTCCTGCCAAACATAAATGCTCCTTTGGGTTGTATTTTCACAGTTGCCTAGCTCTGTCAGGTCTAAAAATTTTATAATTTTTGCTTAAATTCATTACCTTCATCCTGGATAAAATATACAGTTATGGTGGCTCTGCTAGACATTTCATGCATATAACACTTATAATGGATCAAGAGACATTGATAGATTTAACAATTTTCTGGCAATCAACTATTTCAGCGGCAATGCATGTGCACAATACTTTAGTATTGTTTGCTGTCTACTGGCAGACGATTTTAATCATATCAAAGAAAGAGTCTTCAACAATCTGACTATGTTCCTTGTGCAATTCAGTGGGTTAATTAATTAGAGACGTATGTGTGCAGATAGTGTAATTAACCCCCACTGACAAGTAAATTTGTCTGCTGCTTGATAAAACAAAGTAGGGTGCCTTAGGGCACATTGCCACTTAATTTAAAAAATTTTTTTTTTTTTTTAAATTTTATAAACTTCGTCACAATATAAATTACATATCTAAATACTATAATGACTACAACACATTCCGAGCCATCCTTACATGTATCGTTTTCCAGGACTAACAAACTGTTAAACCATATTAAAACAGACTAAAACAAACATATATGAAAACCGTAGATGCAAGATAACTCGAAATGCAGTATAGATCTAACAATACAACAATTTACAACAATTGTGACAGGGTATTCACGACAGCTTTTGGCCAATTACTGTGATCCCATTAGACAGCAAACAAATTATCTTAAACTATACAAAGCATTCACATTGTCTCTTAAAAAATTATCATTTAAAAACAGCATGCAAGAGGTTTAGTGAGATCATGAGTCTGATTACACTTTAAACAAATTGTTTTCCACGAACGAGGATCATCTATGTTATAATTAAGTTGTAAAGCAGGGAGGTAGTAGTGAAGTAAATATTTTTTTAAAGGTATATAAAGAATTAGATTTATTAATTAACCCATTGAGCACCTGAGTGCTCTCCACTAATAGCGAGTAAAATCATGCATCTGACATTTGGATTGCAGCTTAAAACAAGATCGATGCTTTGCCAGATTGGTTAACCCAACAGTGTGCATGACTCTTTCCTTGAGAAGTAAAATTGTCTGTTATAGGATAGACTCAAATAATAAAATTGCATTTGTGTGGATTTTAATGGGTTAATTATTGAGCAATGAATATATTGGAAATAAGTTAATATTTGAATCTTTATGTAAAATCGATTTGTGTATAATAAATTATTGAATTGTTTCAATTAAGGTGGAAAATTGACATGCACTGCCCATGCTATAGTGAGGTGGCTAAAAAATTGAAAAATGCTGAAGCAGAGTATTTTGGAATTTCAAATTTAACAAGTACACATAACAATGCAAAATGTTGCAGTGAAGAGTTGGGGAGCTTACTATGGGAGAATGTTTTGAAATCACCATACACAACTACAGACTACAGAGAACCAACTTACTTTGACAATCATAATGCCAGAAATAATACATCTGCTGGTGAAAGAAAAAATAGTGCAGTATCAACACAAAATGATTTGTCAGATGACATCAGCAGGACAAGAACAAAGCTATTCAAAACTATGTTGTTTAACGTGACAAAATATATTGAAGATTTAAGGAGATCAAAAACAAATATTGGTAATTATATTGGTATATTTGCTTCTGATGTATTACTCTGATGTATTAATTATTCTGATGTATTACTCTGATGTATAATACTCTGATGTATTAACTATGTTGTTTAACGTGACAAAATATATTGAAGATTTAAGGAGATCAAAAACAAATATTGGTAATTATATTGGTATATTTGCTTCTGATGTATTACTCTGATGTATTCATTATGCTTCTGATGTATTACTCTGATGTATTATTCTGATGTATTACTCTGATGTATAATACTCTGATGTATTACTCTGATGTATTACTTTGTATTACTCTGTACCAGATTATTTTACTTTGTCTAACCCCAGATGATTTTACTCATCAAGGAGAGAGTGCTACACTAAGTGATTCCAGTGGGCTTTCATAATTTTTTGTTTCTTTAATCTTTTCTAATTTTAGGAAATTCATTTAATTCATTTTACAAGACAGTGACAAATATTAATGGTATGGCAAAATTATGTTTCATGTCACAGGAAAAATTCCAATAATGAATTTTTAATTACCATGTTGAAAACTGAACCCTTACCTTACCTTTATTTATTATTTATATATTACCTTTATTTATTTATTATTTCCCATTATTATTATTTCCCAGTGACAAATATTAATGGTATGGCAAAATTATGTTTCATGTCACAGGAAAAATTCCAATAATGAATTTTTAATTACCATGTTGAAAACTGAACCCTTACCTTACCTTTATTTATTATAATTATATATTACCTTTATTTATTTATTATTTCCCATTATTATTATTTCCATGATTTCAAAACCCATGATGTTTAATTACCTGTGTGTACAGTGCATGTAGCTCTTATTGAACTGTGTACATGTTAAAACTCGATCAGTAGAACTAACAAGCCAAAGGTTGTGTGTTTCATTCCTTCAACAATCAAGGTTGTAGCATTTGTCACTGTGTAATGCTGATTGTTGTCATCAAGGGGGAAGCACTGACCAGTGGCGCAAATTCACTTTTTCTGGTGGGGGGCAAAGTCTCCTAAATTTCCGACTAAACTCTCAAATTTCCGACATACCCCCATTTGCACTCGGAAAGACTGTTTTTAGCCCTCTTTTAGGTCAAGATTTCCGAAAATTCGTCAATTTTCCGTGAAAGTAGTCGCCCCCCCCACCCCCCGCCCCACCACCCCTGCCATTAGACAGTTTAGTAGGGCACAATGCAACTTGTTGTGTTAAAAGTACAGTATATGGTATCTATTGTCAGTAATTGTGTGTTTTATAGTTTCATCTGTTTGGGATGATGTACTGTATTTGGAAATATTCAAGAACTCAAATGCCAAGGTATTATAATCACAATCCTTGATTTGTCATATGCTTATGGTACTGTATATGCACAACAGAAAATCTTTCAAAGTTTGTGACTAACTGTATATTAGTTCCAAATACTGGACATGAACTATACTGTACATAATTTAGGTAATCCATGTCTGTGGTCAAGAAAAGTTAGTTTACTGGCAAAAGGTTGCTCTTACATGGAGATCCTTGACACCTCAAGAAAACAGTGGAGCTCACAATCAGGTTAATTGCCCTTTAAAGTACGTGGCACTGTCATGAAAATTTTTATTTTCTTAAACGAAAATGCTCTTAAATTAAACTGTATGGTAACCTGTTTTGAAGATTTTTATTCCCAGCTTGCTTAGTTCTTGAGATATTTCATTTTGTTTGTAACCATGTGTGACTCAATTACATATATAATGAGATATCAGTAATTGTTGTGTATCTTTGCTATTTTTTATCAAAATCTTTCCAAAGATGCGGCACGTTTATTAATTTAACCTACATCATGTTTGCAATGTTACTCTGAGTGCATATCCACACCGGGCGAGCTTGAAAAATATGCCCAGCCACGGTGGGATTCGAACCTTTACCTACGACCTTTGAAATACAAGCCCAATGCTCTTCCAACTGAGCTACGCGGTCAGGACGGTTTGAGTAAGTGATATTTCGGAACAGTATCTAGTTCCTTCAATACCAATGTGTTCTAGTAATATGAATTTTTTCTGTAGAAAAATTGAAGGAACTAGATACTGTTCCGAAATATCATTTACTCGAACCGTCCTGACCACGTAGCTCAGTTGGAAGAGCATTGGGCTAGTATTCCAAAGGTCGTAGGTTCGAATCCCACCGTGGCCGGGCATATTTTTCAAGCTCGCCCGGTGTGGATATGCACTCAGAGTAACATCGCAAACATATTATTCACCTGAGTACACAACACCAACACAGAAAAAAATTAACCTACATCATTAAGCATACTGAGTTTTTTAACAAATTTATCAAAAATAGCAAAGATACACAAGAATTACTGATATCTCATTATTTATGTAATTGAGTAAATGACGTCACATGGTTATACAAACAAAATGAAATATCTCAAGAACTAAGCATGGGGCCAAAAATCTTCAAAACAAGTTATTATACAGTTTTACGAGCATTTTCGTTTAAGAGAATAAAAATTTTGATGACAGTGCCACTTTAAAATGCTGCAGTCACTTGCGTTCAACTTAATGGTTAACTTGAGACATGCACAAATAGTCTGATTAACCCATTGGCAAGTAAAATTGTCTGGTGTTAGACAGTTTGAGTAATATAATAAGTAGCACACCTCAGGATACATTGCCACTTAAAGGGTTAACCCATTGAGCCAAAGCACTCTCCCTTTGACTAGTAAAATTGTCTGGCGTTAGACAGAGTAAAATAATAAAGCAGGTCGTGTTTGTTTCATTGCAATTTAATGGGTTATGATATACTTCAATATAGATGTTCCTCTGTCATGCTGGCTGTCTGTCAAATTCAAATATTCCTGTTTGTGAATTACTAAGGTATGTACAATTCAACATAGCAAACAGTAATTAGTTCTATGTTAATCTGATTGTACTTTTTTAGGGTGAGAGCAAAACAAGTCAAACATTCGTATATCATGAAATATGGAGATAGCGTAAATGGTAAGTGTTTTATAACTGGCTATCTATAGTGCAAGTACTGTACCCTGTTCGAAATCTTTGTGAGATTTAATAATTGTTTATCTAATCATAGCCTATCAAAGGGAAGATGGCTGTGAAACTTATTAGAATAACAATATAACTCATTATCTATTGGTCAACGTTTATTCATAAATCTGGTCCTTCACCGGCCGTTATGTGTGTATTGTATTTTTGACCAAATTACCAATAAATTACTGACTCTAAGATTATAGACAGATCTGATTATTGGTCCTTATAACTAATGCCATTAGACGACTTAAACCTGAACTTATATATAATCACGGAACTAAGGCATCAAAAGAACTTGTAATATTTAACTAATTGTTTCTGTACATATCAAATTACTTAATCTTCACTATATATATATATATATATATATATATAACTAATTGTTTCTGTACATATCAAATTACTTAATCTTCACTATATATATATATATATATATATATATCGATGTAATGTAACCTAGCATCATTCCTGATGATGACTGAATCTTAGTCGAAAGCTAGAATATTGAATTGTTTATTTTCAGAGTTACCGTTGTTTTATATTTTTATAGTATTCATCACTACCATCTGTATATAATATGAGTTACCGTTGTTTTATATTTTTATAGTATTCATCACTACCATCTGTATATAATATGAGTTACCGTTGTTTTATATTTTTATAGTATTCATCACTACCATCTGTATATAATATGAGTTACCGTTGTTTTATATTTTTATAGTATTCATCACTACCATCTGTATATAATATGATATTTTTATGGTTTTTTCTTTCATTTTTCTTACTAGATAAATCTTGGACAGAAATAATTACAAAAATGGCAATTTCAGTGATAAAATTGGAAATTTTACTTGTACCACCTAACTCCCAGGTAATACGATGCTAGTGTAACTACTGTAGATGGTACTGGAAGACTTATACCAGCAGAATAAGTCAGGGATGGATCCAGCATTATAATCTGGTAGGGGGGGAGGTTGCTCTGCCAGCTCTGGTGCCGAGTTGTGTCGGCATGTGTGCCACCCGCCCATCAACTTGCTTCACTACTGCAAAGTCTTGCTTGACTACTGTATCTGAATTGTAATTGTTGTTCACAGTTTGCTTATCATGTTATTACTCAAATTACTGTCTCTCATTTTGTCTCTAATAATTTTTTGCTTTATCATGAAAATAGCACCCCTCCCCCCTAGGGGGGTGCATATCTCCCCCCGCACCCCCGGTAAATCCATCTCTGAAATAAGTTATGCACAGAACATGCATAAATTATCCAATGTGCTAATTATGCATTCAGTTTGCTCTTCCCCAACAACACAAATGTTTGGTAATATTTCATTCAATCGCAGCTAAAATTGAATCAAATTGTCCATTAGTGCCACGAATCATAAACTTATTCATACAAACTATGAATAAGTTTATGATTTTTAAGTCATCATTCTGACACACAGACACGGATATTGGTAAAACACGGAACAGTACAAAAAACACAGTTTTTCCTCTGATATGTTTTCAAAAACCTCATTTTCTCACTTCCCTATAATAATAAAATTTGTAGTAAGGCCACATAAGTTGGTTAGCGTCCTTAGCTTTTGCCAAAAAGTGGGCGGGCGGGCGCTTTTTTTAACATTTTTACTAATTTTTAACGCCTTGGTTTTAGTTCAGAAACTGGATTTTCTTGCGCAGTACAGATATTTTTTATATATTTCAAAATATGGTTCATACCGTCATTTTCGCGCGCAATTTCGCAACTTATTAACACAATTGGCCACAGTCAACAGAAATACTACATATATTACAGCCCGTTGATCAATACAAGTTGGGGTTTTTTAAAATAAAAAATCAAAAAAAATCCTGAGCGTGGCCTTTTTTGTGGGCGGGCGAGCACGCTAACCAACTATTTTTTATGTGGCCTAATAAACAATGTAGTTTATCATAAAGGGTTGTGGTTTTCCTACTGCTCTGTGCTTCTGTGTTTTAATCAATATAGCCCACAGACACACACATACTATCGCGGATGAAAACCTAACTTGGTGGAGGTAATGAAAATTCGTTAAATGTGGTGGGATTTAATTGGAATATTTTTCTATGCAGGCAAAAGTAGATGTCACAGAGAGTGATGATTTTCCTGCCATATGCAGGCAAGCTTTGTTCGTGTTGTATAACTGTGCAAGACTTTCAAAGATTTTACAGAAGTACAACAACGAGGTTGATAAAGGTAATATACAGTATGATGGTAGCATTGAATACACGTATTTAAATATCAAAAATAACGTATATTGTGTTATCAATTCAGGAACATATCTGGCGTTACCGGATGTCAGTGCTATTGACTTTTCTTTATTAAAGGATCAGGTTAGCTTTCAACTAAATATTGATTCATGACAAGATGCATTGTCACCAATTAAGACGCACACTTTATCTGAGCTTGTTTGGAAATTATATTATGGTAGAAAATATGTTTTTCTTGAATTTACATACTTTTATGTATGTATACACAATATAATAAAAAACATAACAGTTGCAAAGTGTCCAATTTTCGTTCAAATTCGAAGTTTGAAAGCCATTCATAATCTAAACTAACTTCTTTATTGCCCCTCAGCATGCATGCATCAAAATAAGTTGTTGTTTTTTATTATACTGTAATGTCGACATTAGCGTGGAATTATAGCCAGCTATATTTTCATTTCAGATTGAGTGGGATCTTGTGTTAAAATATGTGGCAAACTATCCAGTCATTCTCAGCAATATGAATAAATGTGTTAATGATTCATTAATGATGATCAAGTTTAGTTCGAACAAGGCAAGTCGTTATCAAGTTGTTTCACAAAGTTGACAGAGGAAATCATCGTTTCGATAAAAAATCACGTTACTTTACATAAACTTTGGCTTTGATTTTGTCAGCTTAAACGACGTTTATTTTTAAAATTACTTCGCCAATGAACTCATGAGATCGTTTTTTAAAGGTGATCTACAGTCCGATCTGCGCATGTGCACAAAGGAGCCCACTTTTTATGTTTCTTGATCATTTATTATACTCTAGAAGCTTGAAAATACAAATAGTTGTCGAATAAAGCTCAATATTTTGGACGCAAAAATGTAAACAAAGGCTTTGTTTATATACAGACTGTGGATCACCTTTAAGTCATAGAGAAAATCTTGATAAAATTTTTTATATTTTGTACTGATACCTACAATCTACTACCCTCAGATGTTGTCGTACCTTCGCCTCGCTTGTATTTACTTCACCGTTCCTTCGTACAAATTACGTCATTTATAATACGGTGGCACAAGAACCTCTGGAACCAGGCTAACAATCAACAATACATCATGAAAAATTATCTGGGGAAAATTTTAAAGATGATGCATAGTCCGTTCTGCGCATGTTCCACGCACGTCAACAATGGTCGGGACCCGACCATTGGAATGTTATTAATATTTCGCACCTTCCGAACTTTATTGAATTGAATCTCTAATCTGTATTCATTTACAAGCATAGCGAACCCGAGAAGAGCGTTAAAACTTCGGTATAATATACTGTATATGTAGTCATATTTTTCAAAATGTAGACAAAGCGTTTGTTTACATTACGGACTTTACATCACCTTTAATATTGTGTGAAACCGTTCCAAGTGGTTTGGACGTGCTTCAAACCATTTCTTTCATGATTGTAAGTAAGTTGAGCAGGCAAAAATTTTAAAACAAATTTTATATTTTTAGATTGCACAGTTTCTTGTTTCCTTGAGTCAAGATATCAGTTCTTACTACAGTCGGGTTCACATTTTAGTGGTATGTGTTAGTGGTGGTTTTAATCAAAGGTTTCCAACTGCATGAACCTGAATTGCTGATGTGTAGTATAATAGGGAGTTTACGATCTGCGACGCGGCCGGCTCAACGACGCGGTCTAAATTTTAGCTCAAGAATGAGCGCTAAGCAATTCGATTACTGTAATAAATATTTGACTCTTTCAAATAACCTTACAAAATGCTACGTTCGGCTACGGCGATGCAATGTTTGCTGTAATTTCGACTTTTAGGGGCTGATTACATGGTATCCGATTAACCGGGCTGACTCGTTTGTTCAGGACCTTACTGTGGTTTTAAAACTCGCGTAAAATAAATTTGCGATAAATAATTGGTTTAGTATAGATGCAAAATCATCCTAAACCCGATTTAAAACTCATTTTGCGGCCCAAGGAAGATTTTCGTGACATTTTTCAGCCCGGTTAACCGGGCTGGCTCGGTCCATGTAATCAGCCCCTTAGTAACACCTCTTGTGTCGCATTAAGCTTTCGCGTTGCCTGAAAGACGTAATAACGACAATAATCGCGTTGCCTGAAACACATTTTAACGTTGTGTTGACAATGACAACGCGGTTGACAATACTCATGGGACCACAAATTATTGACAGTTTTTGTCTTGCATGACAAATTTATTTATAAGTTCTTTGTAGGTTTGCATGGCGATGAGACACATAATACTATTGTTTGTGGAAACACCAAATTTCTTTGTTTTGAAAGCGCGTCGTCGAGCCGGCCGCGTCGTAGATCGTAAACTCCCTAATATCTGCTGCGTTACCAAATCTAATCGAACAAAGAAAGAATTTGGTTATTGTATAAAGGAAGTAAATGCTTATATAGCATTACCTCTCTTTAATGTGAGAAATAAATTATTTTTTACAAAAATAGTTAATAGTGTAAATAATAGAATACTATTGTTTGTGGAAACACCACGTAAATTTATTACTGCATATTATACAATTAATTTATTTACGTGGTGTTTCCACAAACAATTGTAAATTATATGTTTTATCGCCATGCAAACGTACAAAGTGTAAATAATGTTCAATACATCTGTTTGGTAAATGCTTCAGTTCTTAATATTGAAAGGACAATGGCAACCAAAACGTTTTTGTCTCATTTGAAAGAACGTTTCAAATTACTCCAAAATCTTGTTACAGAGTTTTCATATCTTGCTTGATTCTTCAAATATTTCGATTGCAATGAAAGCAATGAACTGTCCGCCATGGATATGCTTGATACGAAAAATGTTATAGACAATTTTAAACGTTCTTTCTCCCTGAACAACAGTAACTTTTGGGTTTTTTTCATGCAGGAGTCAAAAGAACACTTAAATTCAGTGATGTTTGCCCGACTGTATCTTGTAAAGACTTTATTCCAGGTAAAGATGAAACTTTGTACATTTCTATGATCATTTATGTTTCCCTATTTCGCCCAATGATACACGAGGAGCGTAACCTGTACGAGGTTGACATAATGATGCAACGCTACATTTTCCGGAGACCTATATATGTATACTACATGCACATTGTCAATTATATTTGTTCATTCATTCTGGGATAGGTGATGCAAAATGCTATGCAGTTACTGAACATTGAAGCAATACATCAATTGTGAAAATATCCATGTTTTGGATGAAATTTGTATAAGTATCCTGTAATTTACATTTTTCTTTGTCAATTAAATCTTCACGTTGCACAAACTATATACCTTACTTGTATTAAAATTCGCGTCGTTCTCATTTTCGCGCAGCTTTATTAAATTCGCGCAAGTAATTGTCCTTGTTCGTTCTTTTTGGTTTGTTTAATAAAACTATTAACAATTAACGCATATTCTTCAATATTTAATTGTCAAAATTTAATCAAAAAGCGATTAGATGGCCTCAAAAATGTCTTAAAATTATGTAACGTAAGCAAAATTCATGATAACAATAAAGCATGAGTTCAAAATACCACCAAGAACTGAAAATGTATTGCATGCACTCAAAGCTTTACGAGACAGACAGAAATACCTGAACAATTAAAAACAATAGTATATTTTCATGGTGGCGAACTGCCATGAAGTGGATTAAATTGGGCGGTGAATAGCCGTGAAAGGACACTTGTATACCGGGTTTTCCCAAAAACCCCGAAAACTAATGAATGCCCTAGCACTATATAAGCTATATGTAAAGAAGCGTAAAATATTGGCAGGGTGCATATATTATAAATACTGACTTATTAAGAAATTAAAATATCTTTGTAAAGCGCACGATTTTCTGCTTTTGGGAATTTAAAGCAGCTTCTTAAATGGTTTCTTTATGCATAAAATTTACTTAATTATGTCAAGCTTTTTATGCTGGCACTGAACCTGTCGTCTTACAGACAGATAATATGAAACATGGTGAAGTATACCTCAGCAAATGCCGTCCTAAGCTGATGGCATGCAGAGATTCAACAATGCGGCACGATTTTTAAGTTTTTGAAAGTTAATAAAACAGTCGATGAAAGGAAATTTTAAAAGGTAGCTATATAACTCAAAATTTTATGGTGCTTATAAATAAATTAAACCAGGATCAAAGCTAACGGTCAGTGAAAATCACGCCTCGTTATCGAATCGCGGCCTGTGTGTCTCGGCCTTTAATCCTTAACCCCTTTGTTGTGAATACATTTGTACACTGCATGGCGAGCTAGCCACATTGCAACAATTCATGCTGTGCGAATTTTTATTAAATGATTTCTATTACCTTAAGAAATCTATTGTCTTGCATGTTTATTAGGATAGCATGACCAGTTGTCATGGCTAGCTTGCCCATTGCCTTTGTACAAAAGCGATGTTACACGGAAATAGTTTTAAGACCATAAATTTATAAATATAGATAATCATGTGATGGGGATAATCAATTTGAATGCATATTTTAATAATTTAGTTAAATATATTAATAAAATGAAAATATTAAATATGTAAATGTGAAAATTTATAATCCAGCTGTGTGAATTAATATAGTTATCATTAGCAATGTACTGTTTAGACCGTTTAATAAACGAGCAGGAGTGTTTTATTAGATTTAAAGCCACGAGCGCGCAGCGCGAGTGGCTTTAGACCTAACAAGACGCCTGCTCAGGCGTTCACACTGGCCTGAAAATAACGAGATACGTGCTATGGTGCAAAAGGCAGGAATACAAATCTTAAACCGCAAGCAAATTTTATGGACTTTTTAAAAAAATAAAAGACCTTTTCGGGAGACGTAATGGTGCAAATCTATTACTAGGAGTTACTATCGCAAGGAAAGTGCTGCCTTTATGGCGTATGAACTGAATGCAAAAATTTATACTTCTAGACAATTCCCGGTTATATCCCCAATGTGTTTCCTTCTCGTTCATCATTTGAGCCCGTTCACAAACTCATTCTTAAATTGTGTGCACGGAATACGAGTAAATAGCCAACATGAAAATGAAGCCATTGGGTCAAAAGTGGATATTAAGGTCTATTAACCTATTAGCTGACAATGCACACTACTTTAGTATTAACTGTGGCTAACGCCAGACCAATTTACGCTGTAACGGCAGACGCGATTTTACTTGTTAGTGGCAGAGTACTGTCAGTAAATGGTTTAACAAACACATCTGCATTGGTTTCTTATTAACCCATTAACAGGCAATGCACCCTGCTTTAGTATTCTTTAGTAACTCTTCAGAATTTGCTCAGAGTCAATGTGAGTGCAAAACAGAGAATATTGAAGTATAGTAAAATGTTAGCTGTTTACATCGTTGCCATCATGGTATAGTGGTAAAGACTGAGGCCATCATGAGCGATAGTTGTGGACCGTTTCCAGGGAACTTTTCGTATAATTTTTTTCTTTATTTCTTTTTGACATTACTTTCCCAAAAACTCTCTAAATCACACCTCCTAACAGCTGAATATTCATATTTTGATAATTTTTTGTATATTAGGACAATTTTGAGTCGATTTAACCAAGGATGACGAGGGATGAACAAGGATGTAGAGCGCTGAAGAGAATTCTTCTGTAGGGTGAAATCGAAAAAATCTACATACAGGTGTTACAACGCAAAACAGAGAATATTCAAGTATAGTAATATGTTAGCTGTTTACATCGTTGCCATCATGGTATAGTGGTAAAGACTGAGGCCATCATGAGCGAAACTTGTGGACCGTTCCCAGGTAAAACTCTCGAAACTTTTCGTATAATTTTTTCTTTATTCTTTTTGCCATTATTTTTCCAAAAAAGTCTCTAAATCGCACCTCCAAACAGCTGAAAACTCATATTTTGAGAATTTTTTGTATATTAGAACAATTCTGAGTCGATTTAACCAAGGATGACGAGAGATGAACAAGGATGAAGAGCTCTGAAGAGAATTCTTCTGTAGGGTGAAATCGAAAATATCTACATACGGCTAGTATAACGCAAAACAGCGAGTATTCAAGTACTGCAATTTTTTAGCTGTTTACATCATTGCCTTCATGGTATAATGGTAAAGACTGTGGCCATCATGAGCGAAAGTTGTGGACCGTTCCCAGGTAAAACTCTCGAAACTTTTCGTATAATTTTTTCTTTATTCTTTTTGCCATTATTTTTCCAAAAAAGTCTCTAAATCGCTCCTCCAAACAGCTGAAAACTCATATTTTGAGAATTTTTTGTATATTAGGACAATTCTGAGTCGATTTAACCAAGGATGACGAGAGATGAACAAGGATGAAGAGCTCTGAAGAGAATTCTTCTGTAGGGTGAAATCGAAAATATCTACATACGGCTAGTATAACGCAAAACAGCGAGTATTCACGTACTGCAATTTTTTAGCTGTTTACATCATTGCCTTCATGGTATAGTGGTAAAGACTGTGGCCATCATGAGCGAAAGTTGTGGACCGTTCCCAGGTAAAACTTTCGTATCATTTTTTCTTTATTTCTTTTTGCCATTATTTTTCCAAAAAAGGCTCTAAATCGCTCCTCCAAACAGCTGAAAACTCATATTTTGAGAATTTTTTGTATATTAGAACAATTCTGAGTCGATTTAACCAAGGATGACGAGAGATGAACAAGGATGAAGAGCTCTGAAGAGAATTCTTCTGTAGGGTGAAATCGAAAAAATCTACATACGACTAGTATAATGGAAAACAGCGAGTATTGAAGTACTGCAATTTTTTAGCTGTTTACATAGTTACCTTCATGGTATAGTGGTAAAGACTGAGGCCATCATGAGCGAAAGTTGTGAACCGTTCCCAGGTAAAACTCTCGAAACTTTTCGTATTATTTTTTCTTTATTCTTTTTGCCAGTATTTTTCCAAAAAAGTCTCTAAATCGCTCCTCCAAACAGCTGAAAACTCATATTTTGAGAATTTTTTGTATATTAGAACAATTCTGAGTCGATTTAACCAAGGATGACGAGAGATGAACAAGGATGAAGAGCTCTGAAGAGAATTCTTCTGTAGGGTGAAATCGAAAATATCTACATACGGCTAGTATAACGCAAAACAGCGAGTATTCAAGTACTGCAATTTTTTAGCTGTTTACATCATTGCCTTCATGGTATAGTGGTAAAGACTGTGGCCATCATGAGCGAAAGTTGTGGACCGTTCCCAGGTAAAACTTTCGTATAATTTTTTCTTTATTTTTTCGTATAATTTTTTCTTTATTCTTTTTGCCATTATTTTTCCAAAAATGTCTCTAAATCGCTCCTCCAAACAGCTGAAAACTCATATTTTGAGAATTTTTTGTATATTAGAACAATTCTGAGTCGATTTAACCAAGGATGACGAGAGATGAACAAGGATGAAGAGCTCTGAAGAGAATTCTTCTGTAGGGTGAAATCGAAAATATCTACATACGGCTAGTATAACGCAAAACAGCGAGTATTCAAGTGTTGCAATTTTTTAGCTGTTTACATCATTGCCTTCATGGTATAGTGGTAAAGACTGTGGCCATCATGAGCGAAAGTTGTGGACCGTTCCCAGGTAAAACTTTCGTATAATTTTTTCTTTATTTCTTTTTGCCATATTTTTCCAAAAAAGTCTCTAAATCGCTCCTCCAAACAGCTGAAAACTCATATTTTGAGAATTTTTTGTATATTAGAACAATTCTGAGTCGATTTAACCAAGGATGACGAGAGATGAACAAGGATGAAGAGCTCTGAAGAGAATTCTTCTGTAGGGTGAAATCGAAAAATCTACATACGGCTAGTATAACGCAAAACAGCGAGTATTCAAGTACTGCAATTTTTTAGCTGTTTACATCATTGCCTTCATGGTATAGTGGTAAAGACTGTGGCCATCATGAGCGAAAGTTGTGGACCGTTCCCAGGTAAAACTCTCGAAACTTTTCGTATAATTTTTTCTTTATTCTTTTTGCCATTATTTTTCCAAAAAAGTCTCTAAATCGCTCCTCCAAACAGCTGAAAACTCATATTTTGAGAATTTTTTGTATGTTAGAACAATTCTGAGTCGATTTAACCAAGGATGACGAGAGATGAACAAGGATGAAGAGCTCTGAAGAGAATTCTTCTGTAGGGTGAAATCGAAAATATCTACATACGGCTAGTATAACGCAAAACAGCGAGTATTCAAGTACTGCAATTTTTTAGCTGTTTACATCATTGCCTTCATGGTATAATGGTAAAGACTGTGGCCATCATGAGCGAAAGTTGTGGACCGTTCCCAGGTAAAACTTTCGTATAATTTTTTCTTTATTTCTTTTTGCCATTATTTTTCCAAAAAAGTCTCTAAATCGCTCCTCCAAACAGCTGAAAACTCATATTTTGAGATTTTTTGTATATTAGAACAATTCTGAGTCGATTTAACCAAGGATGACGAGAGATGAACAAGGATGAAGAGCTCTGAAGAGAATTCTTCTGTAGGGTGAAATCGAAAATATCTACATACGGCTAGTATAACGCAAAACAGCGAGTATTCAAGTACTGCAATTTTTTAGCTGTTTACATCATTGCCTTCATGGTATAGTGGTAAAGACTGTGGCCATCATGAGCGAAAGTTGTGGACCGTTCCCAGGTAAAACTTTCGTATAATTTTTTCTTTATTTCTTTTTGCCATTATTTTTCCAAAAAAGTCTCTAAATCGCTCCTCCAAACAGCTGAAAACTCATATTTTGAGAATTTTTTGTATATTAGAACAATTCTGAGTCGATTTAACCAAGGATGACGAGAGATGAACAAGGATGAAGAGCTCTGAAGAGAATTCTTCTGTAGGGTGAAATCGAAAATATCTACATACGGCTAGTATAACGCAAAACAGCGAGTATTCAAGTACTGCAATTTTTTAGCTGTTTACATCATTGCCTTCATGGTATAATGGTAAAGACTGTGGCCATCATGAGCGAAAGTTGTGGACCGTTCCCAGGTAAAACTTTCGTATAATTTTTTCTTTATTTCTTTTTGCCATTATTTTTCCAAAAAAGTCTCTAAATCGCTCCTCCAAACAGCTGAAAACTCATATTTTGAGAATTTTTTGTATATTAGAACAATTCTGAGTCGATTTAACCAAGGATGACGAGAGATGAACAAGGATGAAGAGCTCTGAAGAGAATTCTTCTGTAGGGTGAAATCGAAAATATCTACATACGGCTAGTATAACGCAAAACAGCGAGTATTCAAGTACTGCAATTTTTTAGCTGTTTACATCATTGCCTTCATGGTATAATGGTAAAGACTGTGGCCATCATGAACGAAAGTTGTGGACCGTTCCCAGGTAAAACTTTCGTATAATTTTTTCTTTATTTCTTTTTGCCATTATTTTTCCAAAAAAGTCTCTAAATCGCTCCTCCAAACAGCTGAAAACTCATATTTTGAGAATTTTTTGTATATTAGAACAATTCTGAGACGATTTAACCAAGGATGACGAGAGATGAACAAGGATGAAGAGCTCTGAAGAGAATTCTTCTGTAGGGTGAAATCGAAAATATCTACATACGGCTAGTATAACGCAAAACAGCGAGTATTCAAGTACTGCAATTTTTTAGCTGTTTACATCATTGCCTTCATGGTATAGTGGTAAAGACTGTGGCCATCATGAGCGAAAGTTGTGGACCGTTCCCAGGTAAAACTTTCGTATAATTTTTTCTTTATTTCTTTTTGCCATTATTTTTCCAAAAAAGTCTCTAAATCGCTCCTCCAAACAGCTGAAAACTCATATTTTGAGAATTTTTTGTATGTTAGAACAATTCTGAGTCGATTTAACCAAGGATGACGAGAGATGAACAAGGATGAAGAGCTCTGAAGAGAATTCTTCTGTAGGATGAGATCGAAAATATCTACATACGGCTAGTATAACGCAGAACAGCGAGTATTCAAGTACTGCAATTTTTTAGCTGTTTACGTCATTGCCTTCATGGTATAGTGGTAAAGACTGTGACCATCATGAGCGAAAGTGGTGGACCGTTCCCAGGTAAAACTTTCGTATAATTTTTTCTTTATTTCTTTTTGCCATTATTTTTCAAAAAAAGTCTGTGAATCGCTCCTCCAAACAGCTGAAAACTCATATTTTGAATATTGATTTTGCCCGAAAAGAGATTCACCTCATGAGATGAGCAGGTCACAACAATGTACTTGTGTTTTTAATTTTACCGCAATTACAAGTCGTCCACTGATGGCTTAGTGGTATGTGATTTGGCCTGTCTAGATAAACATTTGAGTTCAAATCCAGTTAAACTCATGTTTTGTGGCAGACTCACAATATTTTTTTTCCTTTATTTGTTCTGACTATTTTTTATTCTTTTTATATCTCTATGTGCAAAATCCGTTTACAAGTATAAGAAAATATTGCCATGTTGAACCTGGCTCGAAAAGATAAAGCTAATCATTCTATATTGTCAAAGAAAATATTGCCTTGCGATAGTAACTTCTAGTTTATAGTTGTGTCGATGCACGAAGCCGGCGAACGGCTAAGCTAGTAGAAAGTATATTAAAACACGGCTAAGGACGGCTAAGCATTTTTTATATCAAAATGCGCATTAAAATTGCCCTATACCAAAACTTTTTGCATCAATAAGTGTTTTGAACATTTCTAAGTCGATCTAAACCGAAAAGTGGTCCGAAATTTTCTAAATTTGACTTTGGTTTAAAAGGCAGCACTTGCCTTGCGATGGTAACTTCTAGTTTTAATTGACACGATCCGCGTCGATCCACGAAGCCGGCGAACGGCTAAGCGTAGTAGAAAGTATATTAAAACACGGCTAAGCACGGCTAAGCATTTATTTATTTATAAATGCGCATTAAAATTCCCCTGTGCCAAAACTTTCTGCATCAATATCCGTTTTGAACCTTTCTCTGTCGGTCTATAACAATTTTTTTTTTCATTTTACCCGAAATGAGATTCACCTCATGAGATGAGCAGGTCACAACAATGTACTTGTGTTTTTAATTTTACCAGAATTACAAATTGTCCACTGATGGCTTAGTGGTATGTCGTTTAGCCTGTCTCGATAAGCATTTGAGTTCAAATCCAGTTGAACTCATGTTTTGTAGCAGCCTCACAATATTTTTTTCCCTTTATTTATTCTGACTATTTTTTATTCTTTTTATACCTCTATGTGCAAAATCCGTTTACAAGTATAAGAAAATATTGTCATGTTGAAACTGGCTCGAAAAGATTAAGTTAATCATTCCATATTGTCTAATTTCGCAAGGATTTAACGCGGCACTTGCCCTGCGATAGTAACTTCTAGTTTTAGTTGACTCTATCACGAAGCAGGCGAACGGCTAAGCGTAGTAGAAAGTATATTAAAACACGGCTAAGCATTTTTTATAACAAAATTCCCATTAAGATTCCCCTGCAGCAAAACGTTTTGCATCAATATGCGTTTTGAACATTTCTAAGTCGATCTAAACCGAAAAATGGCCCGAAATTTTCTAAGTTTGACTTTGGTTTAAAACCGCAGCACTTGCCTTGCGATAGTAACTTCTAGTTTATAGTTGTGTCGATGCACGAAGCCGGCGAACGGCTAAGCTAGTAGAAAGTATTTTAAAACACGGCTAAGGACGGCTAAGCATTTTTTATATCAAAATACGCATTGAAATTGCCCTGTACCAAAACTTTTTCCATCAATAAGCGTTTTGAACATTTCTAAGTCGATCTAAACCGAAAATGGCCCGAAATTTTCTAAATTTGACTTTGGTTTAAAAGGCAGCACTTGCCTTGCGATGGTAACTTCTAGTTTTAATTGACACGATCCACGTCGATCCACGAAGCCGGCGAACGGCTAAGCGTAGTAGAAAGTATAGTAAAACACGGCTAAGCACGGCTAAGCATTATTTATATATAAATGCGCATTAAAATTCCCCTGTGCCAAAACTTTCTGCAGCAATATCCGTTTTGAACCTTTCTCTGTCGGTCTATAACAATTTTTTTTTCATTTTGGCCGAAATGAGATTCACCTCATGAGATGAGCAGGTCACAACAATGTACTTGTGTTTTTAATTTTACCAGATTTGCAAATTGTCCCCTGATGGCTTAGTGGTATGTCGTTTAGCCTGTCTCGATAAGCATTTGAGTTCAAATCCAGTTGCACTCATGTTTTGTAGCAGACTCACAATATTTTTTTCCCTTTATTTATTTTGACTATTTTTTGTTCTTTTTATACCTCTATGTGCAAAATCCGATTACAAGTATAAGAAAGTATTGCCATGTTGAAACTGGCTCGAAAAGATTAAGTTAATCATTCCATATTGTCTAATTTCGCAAGGATTTAACGCGGCACTTGCCGTGCGATAGTAACTTCTAGTTTTAGTTGAATCTATGACGAAGCCGGCGAACGGCTAAGCTAGTAGAAAGTATATTAAAACACGGCTAAGGACGGCTAAGCATTTTTTATATCAAAATACGCATTAAAATTGCCCTGTACCAAAACTTTTTGCATCAATAAGTGTTTTGAACATTTCTAAGTCGATCTAAACCGAAAAATGGGCCGAAATTTTCTGAATTTGACTTTGGTTTAAAAGGCAGCACTTGCCTTGCGATGGTAACTTCTAGTTTTAGTTGTGTCGATGCACGAAGCCGGCGAACGGCTAAGCTTGTAGAAAGTATATTAAAACACGGCTAAGGACGGCTAAGCATTTTTTATATCAAAATACGCATTAAAATTGCCCTGTACCAAAACTTTTTGCATCAATAAGTGTTTTGAACATTTCTAAGTCGATCTAAACCGAAAAATGGCCCGAAATTTTCTAATTTGACTTTGGTTTAAAAGGCAGCACTTGCCTTGCGATGGTAACTTCTAGTTTTAATTGACACGATCCACGTCGATCCACGAAGCCGGCGAACGGCTAAGCGTAGTAGAAAGTATACTAATACACGGCTAAGCACGGCTAAGCATTATTTATTTATAAATGCGCATTAAAATTCCCCTGTGCCAAAACTTTCTGCAGCAATATCCGTTTTGAACCTTTCTCTGTCGGTGTATAACAATTTTTTTTCTCATTTTGGCCGAAATGAGATTCACCTTATGAGATGAGCAGGTCACAACAATGTACTTGTGTTTTTAATTTTACCAGATTTGCAAATTGTCCACTGATGGCTTAGAGGTATGTCGTTTAGCCTGTCTCGATAAGCATTTGAGTTCAAATCCAGTTGAACTCATGTTTTGTAGCAGACTCACAATATTTTTTTCCCTTTATTTATTTTGACTATTTTTTATTCTTTTTATACCTCTATGTGCAAAATCCGTTTACAAGTATAAGAAAATATTGTCATGTTGAAACTGGCTCGAAAAGATTAAGTTAATCATTCCATATTGTCTAATTTCGCAAGGATTTAACGCGGCACTTTCCGTGCGATAGTAACTTCTAATTTTAGTTGACTCTATCACGAAGCAGGCGAACGGCTAAGCGTAGTAGAAAGTATATTAAACACGGCTAAGCATTTTTTATAAAAAATGCGCATTAAAATTCCCCTGTAGCAAAACGTTTTGCATCAATATGCGTTTTGAACATTTCTAAGTCGATCTAAACCGAAAAATGGCCCGAAATTTTCTAAGTTTGACTTTGGTTTAAAACCGCAGCACTTGCCTTGCGATAGTAACTTCTAGTTTATAGTTGAGTCGATGCACGAAGCCGGCGAACGGCTAAGCTAGTAGAAAGTATATTAAAACACGGCTAAGGACGGCTAAGCATTTTTTATATCAAAATACGCATTAAAATTGCCCTGTACCAAAACTTTTTGCATCAATAAGTGTTTTGAACATTTCTAAGTCGATCTAAACCGAAAAATGGCCCGAAATTTTCTAAATTTGACTTTGGTTTAAAAGGCAGCACTTGCCTTGCGATGGTAACTTCTAGTTTTAATTGACACGATCCACGTCGATCCACGAAGCCGGCGAACGGCTAAGCGTAGTAGAAAGTATATTAAAACACGGCTAAGCATTATTTATTTATAAATGCGCATTAAAATTCCCCTGTGCCAAAACTTTCTGCATCAATATCCGTTTTGAACCTTTCTCTGTCGGTCTATAACAATTTTTTTTTCATTTTGCCCGAAATGAGATTCACCTCATGAGATGAGCAGGTCACAACAATGTACTTGTGTTTTTAATTTTACCAGAATTACAAATTGTCCACTGATGGCTTAGTGGTATGTCGTTTAGCCTGTCTCGATAAGCATTTGAGTTCAAATCCAGTTGAACTCATGTTTTGTAGCAGACTCACAATATTTTTTTCCCTTTATTTATTCTGACTATTTTTTATTCTTTTTATACCTCTATGTGCAAAATCCGTTTACAAGTATATAAGAAAATATTGCCATGTTGAAACTGGCTCGAAAAGATTAAGTTAATCATTCCATATTGTCTAATTTCGCAAGGATTTAACGCGGCACTTGCCGTGCGATAGTAACTTCTAGTTTTAGTTGACTCTATCACGAAGCCGGCGAACGGCTAAGCTAGTAGAAAGTATATTAAAACATGGCTAAGGACGGCTAAGCATTTTTTATATCAAAATACGCATTAAAATTGCCCTGTACCAAAACTTTTTGCATCAATAAGTGTTTTGAACATTTCTAAGTCGATCTAAACCGAAAAATGGCCCGAAATTTTCTAAATTTGACTTTGGTTTAAAAGGCAGCACTTGCCTTGCGATGGTAACTTCTAGTTTATAGTTGTGTCGATGCACGAAGCCGGCGAACGGCTAAGCTAGTAGAAAGTATATTAAAACACGGCTAAGGACGGCTAAGCATTTTTTATATCAAAATACGCATTAAAATTGCCCTGTACCAAAACTTTTTGCATTAATAAGTGTTTTGAACATTTCTAAGTCGATCTAAACCGAAAAATGGCCCGAAATGTTCTAAATTTGACTTTGGTTTAAAAGGCAGCACTTGCCTTGCGATGGTAACTTCTAGTTTATAGTTGTGTCGATGCACGAAGCCGGCGAACGGCTAAGCTAGTAGAAAGTATATTAAAACACGGCTAAGGACGGCTAAGCATTTTTTATATCAAAATACGCATTGAAATCATGTTTTGTAGCAGACTCACATTATTTTTTTCCCTTTATTTATTTTGACTATTTTTTATTCTTTTTATACCTCTATGTGCAAAATCCGTTTACAAGTACAAGAAAATATTGTCATGTTGAAACTGGCTCGAAAAGATTAAGTTAATCATTCCATATTGTCTAATTTCGCAAGGATTTAACGCGGCACTTGCCGTGCGATACTAACTTCTAGATTTAGTTGACTCTATCACGAAGCCGGCGAACGGCTAAGCGTAGTAGAAAGTATATTAAAACACGGCTAAGCACGGCTAAGCATTTTTTATATCAAAATGCGCATTAAAATTCCCCGGTACCACAACGTTTTTCATCAATATGCGTTTCGAACATTTCTAAGTCGATCTAAACCGAAAAACGGCTCGAAGTTTGACTTTGGTTTAAAACCGCAGCACTTGCCGTGCGATACTAACTTCTAGATTTAGTTGACTCTATCACGAAGCCGGCGAACGGCTAAGCGTAGTAGAAAGTATATTAAAACACGGCTAAGCACGGCTAAGCATTTTTTATATCAAAATGCGCATTAAAATTCCCCGGTACCACAACGTTTTTCATCAATATGCGTTTCGAACATTTCTAAGTCGATCTAAACCGAAAAACGGCTCGAAGTTTGACTTTGGTTTAAAACCGCAGCACTTGCCTTGCGATAGTAACTTCTAGTTTATAGTTGTGTCGATGCACGAAGCCGGCGAACGGCTAAGCTAAATTGACACGATCCACGTCGATCCCAATCTCGTTCCCCGAGCATGCCCGTTCGCAGGTTAAGGGTGGGCATAGCTCTGGAGAAATCGAATTGATTCAGGCCTGTGATTGGCTAACGGCAGATAGTACGTTGGATTTCCAACGTGAGCTCTGAGTTCTATATAAACAAAGTATTTGGAATTTCTCGTCGAAAATTTGATACTTTTTACACCGAAATCGATTGAAAACAACTAGAAATTCTGGAGGAAATATGTGCGAAAGCTGCGGATTGATAGGGATACAAGTCATACAACTACCTGAAAAATACAAGGAGAACTTCGACGTTTCGAGCGAAGGCGCTTCGACTTGTGCTGTTAATGTTTGTATACGTCGTACTTGACCTTTTATATACTGTCATATTTAACACTACGTATACCATAAATTCTGACAGAAGAGTTAAATGTAAATTTTAAAGCATCAAAATATATAATACTTATTATTGAGGAGATTATATGTATCAGCAAAGGTCAAGTACGATGTATACAAACACTAAACAGCACAGGTCGAAGCGCCTTCGCTCGAAACGTCGAAGTTCTCCTTGTATTTTTCAGGTAGCTGTATCCCTATCCAACCGAAGCTTTCGTACATACTTCCCCCAGAATTTTTAGTTGTTTTCAATTCGATTTCAGTGTAAAATGTATCAAATTTTCGACGCGAAATTCTAAATACTTTATTTATATTTTGCAACATTGCCGAGCATGCGTAGAACTCACGTTGGAAATTCAACGTGAATCAATTCGATTTCTCCAGAGCTATGCCCACCCTTAACCTGCGAACGGGCATGCTCGGGGAACGAGATTGCGTCGATCCAGGAAGCCGGCGAACGGCTAAGCGTAGTAGAAAGTATATTAAAACACGGCTAAGCATTTTTATATCAAAATGCGGATTACAATTCCCCTGTGCCAAAATTTTCTGCATCAATATGCGTTTTGAACCTTTCTAAGTCAATTTAGATCCAAAATTTTTTTCGATTTGCCCGAAATTTTCTAAGTCTGACTCTGGTTTATAAATGCAGCACTTGCCTTGTTATAGGAACTTCTAGTTTATAGTTGATTCGATCAAGAATCCGGGCAGCGGGTTAGCGTAGTACAAAGTATAATAAAGTACGGGTTAGCATATCTCATTTTTATATCAAAATGCGGATTACAATTCCCCTGTGCCAAAATTTTCTGCATCAATATGCGTTTTGAACCTTTCTAAGTCAATTTAGATCCAAAATTTTTTTCGATTTGCCCGAAATTTTCTAAGTCTGACTCTGGTTTATAAATGCAGCACTTGCCTTGTTATAGGAACTTCTAGTTTATAGTTGATTCGATCAAGAATCCGGGCAGCGGGTTAGCGTAGTACAAAGTATAATAAAGTACGGGTTAGCATATCTCATCTCAAAATGCGCTTTTAAATCCCCCTGTGCCAAAACTTTCTGCACCAATAGGCAGTTCTGAACCATCCTAAGTCGATTTATATAAAAAATTTTATTTTGATTTGCCCGATATTTTCTAAGTCTGACTTTGGTTTATGAGCAGGTCACAACAATGTACTTTTGTTTTTACTTTTAGAAGAAATTCAGGTCGTCCACTGGTGGCTTAGTGGTAGGTCGTTTGGCCTGTCTCGATAAACATTTGAGTTCAAATCCAGTTGAACTCGTGTTTTGTAGCGGACTCACAATATTTTTTTCCTTTATTTATTCTAGCTATAAGGAAAAATGGCCATGTTGAACCTAGCCCGAAGAGATTAAGGTAATCGTTTTATATTCTTTAATTTCACAAGAATTTAGTTTATAGTTGATTCGATCACGAAGCCGGCGAACGGCGAAAGTATATTAAAACACGGCTAAGCATTTCTTATTTCAAAATGCGCTTTAAAATTCCACTGTGCCAAAACTGTCGGCATCAATATGCGCTTTGAACATTTCTATTTCGATGTAGATCGAAAATTATTTTTCGCTTTCCCCGAAATTTTCAAAGTCTGACTTTGGTTTATGAGCAGGTCACAACAATGTACTTTTGTTTTTAATTTTGCAAGAATTTCAGGTTGTCGACTGATGGCTTAGTAGTAGGTTGTTTGGCCTGTCTCGATAAACATTTGAGTTCAAATCCAGTTGAATTCGTGTTTTGTAGCGGACTCACAATATTTTTTTCCTTTATTTATTCTAGCTATTTTTTATTCATTTTATACCTCTATGTGCAAAATCCGTTTACAACTATAAGGAAAAATGGCCATGTTGAACCTAGCCCGAAGAGATTAGGCTAATCGTTCTATATTCTTTAATTTCACAAGAATTTAGTTTATAGTTGATTCGATCACGAAGCCGGCGAACGGCTAAACGTAGCAGAAAGTACATTAAAACACGGCTAAGCATTTCTTATATCAAAATGCGCTTTAAAATTCCACTGTGCCAAAACTGTCGGCATCAATATGCGCTTTGAACATTTCTAGGTCGATGTAGATCGAAATTTTTTTTTCGATTCGCCCGAAATTTTCTAAGTCAGACTTTGGTTTATAAAGCAGCACTTGCCTTGCGATAGGAACTTCTAGTTTCTAGTTGGTCGATCAAGAATCCGGGTAGCGGGTTAGCGTAGTACAAAGTATAATAAAGGACGGGTAACACGGCTAAGCATTTCTTATATCAAAATGCGCTTTAAAATTCCACTGTGCCAAAACTTAGTCTAGTTGGTCTCAAGAATCCGGGTAGCGGGTTAGCGTAGTACAAAGTATAATAAAGGACGGGTTAGCATTTCTTATATCAAAGTGCGCTTTAAAATTCCCCTGTGCCAAAACTTTCTGCGCAAATAAGTAGTTCAAAACCATGCCAGGTCGATTTAATTCAAAAAATGTTTGTAAGTCAAACTTTGGTCGAAATTTTCAAAGAGAAACTCAGCCTAGTTGACTCAAGTATAATGAAGGACGGGTTAGCATTTCTTATATCAAAATGCGCTTTGAAATTCCCCTGTGCCAAGACTTTCTGCACCAATAGGCAGTTCTGAACCATCCTAACTTGATTTATATCAAAAAATGTTTCTAAGTCAAACTTTGGTCGAAATTTTCCGAGAGAAACTCAGCCTAGTTGACTCAAGTATAATGAAGGACGGGTTAGCATTTCTTATATCAAAATGCGCTTTGAAATTCCCCTGTGCCAAACTTTCTGCACCAATAGGCAGTTCTGAACCATCCTAAGTTGATTTATATCAAAATATGTTTGTAAGGCAAACTTTGGTCGAAATTGTCCGAAAGAAACTCAGCCTAGTTGACTCAAGTATAACGAAGGACGGGTTAGCATTTCTTATATCAAAATGCGCTTTGAAATTCTCCTGTGCCAAAACTTTCTGCACCAATTGGCAGTTCTGAACCATCCTAAGTTGATTTATATCAAAAAATGTTTGTAAGTCAAACTTTGGTCGAAATTGTCCGAGAGAAACTCAGCCTAGTTCACTCAAGTATAATGAAGGACGGGTTAGCATTTCTTGTATCAAAATGCGCTTTGAAATTCCCCTGTGCCAAAACTTTCTGCACCAAAAGGCAATTCTGAACCATCCTAAGTTGATTTATATCAACAAATGTTTCTAAGTCAAACTTTGGTCGGAATTTTCCGAGAGAAACTCAGCCTATTGCTAAGTTGACTCAAGTATAATGAAGGACGGGTTAGCATTTCTTATATCAAAATGCGCTTTGAAATTCCCCTGTGCCAAAACTTTCTGCACCAATTGGCAGTTCTGAACCATCCTAAGTTGATTTATATCAAAAAATGTTTGTAAGTCAAACTTTGGTCGAAATTGTCCGAGAGAAACTCAGCCTAGTTGAGTCAGGAATCCGGATAGCGGGTTAGCGTAGTACAAAGTATAATGAAGGACGGGTTAGCATTGCTTATATCAAAATGCGCTTTAAAATTCCGCTATGCCGAAACTTTCGGCATCAATATGCGTTTTGAACCTTTCTGAGTGAATTTAGATCGAGAATTTTATTTTGATTTGCCCGATATTTTCTAAGTCTGACTTTGGTTTATGAGCAGGGGCCGATTGTATAAAAAAGTGATTAAAGTTAACTATAGTTAGTGGAAACGTCATCCAATAAAAAGCGCGTATTTGAGAGTTAATCACTATTTAACTACAAAATAGTGATTAAAAAAGTGATTAAGAGTTTTATACAACGGCCCCTGGTTATTTCAGCAGCGAACGAAAAAGAGTTAACTACTTTTTAACTGCAGTTAGCGCTAACTACGTTTTTATACAACCGGCCCCAGGTCACAACAATGTACTTTTGATTTTACTTTTAGAAGAATTTCAGGTCGTTCACTGATGGCTTAGTGGTAGGTCGTTTGGCCTGTCTCGATAAACATTTGAGTTCAAATTCAGTTGAACTCGTGTTTTGTAGCGGACTCACAATATTTATTTCCTTTATTTATTGTAGCTATAAGGAAAAATGGCCATGTTGAACCTAGCCCGAAGAGATTAAGGTAATCGTTTTATATTCTTTAATTTCACAAGAATTTAGTTTATAGTTGATTTGATCACGAAGCCGGCGAACGGCTAAGCATAGTAGAAAGTATATTAAAACACGTCTAACCATTTCTTATATCAAAATGCGCTTTAAAATTCCCCTGTGCCAAAACTTTCTTCATCAATATGCGTTTTGAACCTTTCTAGGTCGATCTAGATCGAAAGTTTTTTTTCGATTTGCCCGAAATTTTCTAAATCTGTCTCCGGTTTATAAAGGCAGCACTTGTCTTGCGATAGGAACTTCTAGTTTTTGGTTGATTCGATCAAGACTACGGGTAGCGGGTTAGCGTAGTACAAAATATAATAAAGGACGGGTTAGCATTTCTTATATCAAAATGCGCTTTGAAATTCCCCTGGGCCAAAACTTTCTGCACCAAAAGGCAGTTCTGAACCATCCTAAGTTGATTTATATCAAAAAATGTTTCTAAGTCAAACTTTGGTCGAAATTTTCCGAGAGAAACTCAGCCTAGTTGACTCAAGATCAAGACTACGGGTAGCGGGTTAGCGTAGTACAAGAAATATAATAAAGGACGGGTTAGCATTTCTTATATCAAAATGCGCTTTGAAACTCCCCTGGGCCAAAACTTTCTGCACCAAAAGGCAGTTCTGAACCATCCTAAGTTGATTTATATCAAAAAATGTTTCTAAGTCAAACTTTGGTCGAAATTTTCCGAGAGAAACTCAGCCTAGTTGACTCAAGTATAATGAAGGACGGGTTAGCTTTTCTTATATCAAAATGCGCTTTGAAATTCCCCTGTGCCAAAAGTTTCTGCACCAATGGGCAGTTCTGAACCATCCTAAGTCGATTTATATCCAAAAATCTTTGTAAGTCAAGCTTTGGTCGAAATTTTCCGAGAGAAACTCAGCCTAGTTGACTCAAGTATAATGAAGGACGGGTTAGCATTTCTTATATCAAAATGTGCTTTGAAATTCCCCTGTGCCAAAACTTTCTGCACCAATAGGCAGTTCTGAGCCATCCTAAGTTGATTTATCTCAAAAAATGTTTGTAAGTCAAACTTTGGTCGAAATTTTCGTTTTGAACCTTTCTAAGTCGATCTAGATCGAAAATTTTTGTTCGATTTGTCCGAAATATTCTAAGTCTGACTTTGCTTTACGTGCAGGTCACAACAATGTACTTTTGTTTTTAATTTTGCAAGAATTTCAGGTCGTCCACTGATGGCTTAGTGGTAGTTCGTTTGGCCTGTCGCGATAAACATTTGAGTTCAAATTCAGTTGAACTCTTGTTTTGTAGCGTACTCCCAATATTTTTTTCCTTTATTTATTCTGGCTATTTTTTATTCATTTTATACCTGTACTTGGAAAAATCCGTTCACAATTATAAGGAAATATTGCCATGTTGAACCTAGCCCGAAGAGATTAACCTAATCATTCTATACTGTTCATTTTCACAAGAATTTAGTTTATAGTTGATTTGATCACGAAACCGGCGAACGGCTAAGCATAGTAGAAAGTATATTAAAACACGTCTAACCATTTCTTATATCAAAATGCGCTTTAAAATTCCCCTGTGCCAAAACTTTCTTCATCAATATGCGTTTTGAACATTTCTAGGTCGATCTAGATCGAAAGTTTTTTTTCGATTTGCCCGAAATTTTCTAAATCTGTCTCCGGTTTATAAAGGCAGCATTTGTCTTGCGATAGGAACTTCTAGTTTTTGGTTGATTCGATCAAGACTACGGGTAGCGGGTTAGCGTAGTACAAAATATAATAAAGGACGGGTTACGGCTAAGCATAGTAGAAAGTATATTAAAACACGTCTAACCATTTCTTATATCAAAATGCGCTTTAAAATTCCCCTGTGCCAAAACTTTCTATCAAGACTACGGGTAGCGGGTTAGCGTAGTACAAAATATAATAAAGGACGGGTTAGCATTTCTTATATCAAAATGCGCTTTGAAATTCCCCTGGCCAAAACTTTCTGCACCAAAAGGCAGTTCTGAAGCATCCTAAGTTGATTTATATCAAAAAATGTTTCTAAGTCAAACTTTGGTCGAAATTTTCCGAGAGAAACTCAGCCTAGTTGACTCAAGTATAATGAAGGACGGGTTAGCATTTCTTATATCACAATGCGCTTTAAAATTTCCCTGGGCCAAAACTTTCTGCACCAAAAGGCAGTTCTGAACCATCCTAAGTTGATTTATATCAAAAAATGCTTCTAAGTCAAACTTTCGTCGAAATTTTCCGAGAGAAACTCAGCCTAGTTGACTCAAGTATAATCAAGGACGGGTTAGCATTTCTTATATCAAAATGCGCTTTAAAATTCCCCTGGGCCAAAACTTTTTGCACCAAAAGGCAGTTCTGAACCATCCTAAGTTGATTTATATCAAAAAATGTTTCTAAGTCAAACTTTGGTCGAAATTTTCCGAGAGAAACTCAGCCTAGTTGACTCAAGTATAATGAAGGACGGGTTAGCATTTCTTATATCAAAATGCGCTTTAAAATTCCCCTGGGCCAAAACTTTTTGCACCAAAAGGCAGTTCTGAACCATCCTAAGTTGATTTATATCCAAAAATGTTTGTAAGTCAAACTTTGGTCGAAATTTTCCGAGAGAAACTCAGCCTAGTTGACTAAAGAATCCGGATAGCGGGTTAGCGTAGTACAAAGTATAATGAAGGACGGGTTAGCATTTCTAATATCAAAATGCGCTTTCAAATTCCCCTGTGCCAAAACTTTCTGCACCAATGGGCAGTTCTGAACCATCCTAAGTCGATTTATATCCAAAAATGTTTGTAAGTCAAACTTTGGTCGAAATTTTCCGAGAGAAACTCAGCCTAGTTGACTCAAGTATAATGAAGGACGGGTTAGCATTTCTTATATCAAAATGCGCTTTGAAATTCCCCTGTGCCAAACCTTTCTGCACCAATGGGCAGTTCTGAACCATCCTAAGTCGATTTATATCAAAAAATGTTTGTAAGTCAAACTTTGGTCGAAATTTTCCGAGAGAAACTCAGCCTAGTTGACTCAAGAATCCGGATAGCGGGTTAGCGTAGTACAAAGTATAATGAAGGACGGGCTAGCATTTCTTATATCAAAAATGCGCTTTAAAATTCCGCTATGCCGAAACTTTCGGCATCAATATGCGTTTTGAACCTTTCTGAGTGAATTTAGGTCGAGAATTTTATTTTGATTTGCCCGATATTTTCTAAGTCTGACTTTGGTTTATGAGCAGGTCACAACAATGTACTTTTGTTTTTACTTTTAGAAGAATTTCAGGTCGTTCACTGATGGCTTAGTGGTAGGTCGTTTGGCCTGTCTCGATAAACATTTGAGTTCAAATACAGTTGAACTCGTGTTTTGTAGCGGACTCACAATATTTATTTCCTTTATTTATTCTAGCTATAAGGAAAAATGGCCATGTTGAACCTAGCCCGAAGAGATTAAGGTAATCGTTTTATATTCTTTAATTTCACAAGAATTTAGTTTATAGTTGATTTGATCACGAAGCCGGCGAACGGCTAAGCATAGTAGAAAGTATATTAAAACACGTCTAACCATTTCTTATATCAAAATGCGCTTTAAAATTCCCCTGTGCCAAAACTTTCTTCATCAATATGCGTTTTGAACCTTTCTAGGTCGATCTAGATCGAAAGTTTTTTTCCGATTTGCCCGAAATTTTCTAAATCTGTCTCCGGTTTATAAAGGCAGCACTTGTCTTGCGATAGGAACTTCTAGTTTTTGGTTGATTCGATCAAGACTACGGGTAGCGGGTTAGCGTAGTACAAAATATAATAAAGGACGGGTTAGCATTTCTTATATCAAAATGCGCTTTGAAATTCCCCTGGGCCAAAACTTTCTGCACCAAAAGGCAGTTCTGAACCATCCTAAGTTGATTTATATCAAAAAATGTTTCTAAGTCAAACTTTGGTCGAAATTTTCCGAGAGAAACTCAGCCTAGTTGACTCAAGTATAATGAAGGACGGGTTAGCATTTCTTATATCAAAATGCGCTTTGAAATTCCCCTGGGCCAAAACTTTCTGCACCAAAAGGCAGTTCTGAACCATCCTAAGTTGATTTATATAAAAAAAATGTTTCTAAGTCAAACTTTGGTCGAAATTTTCCGAGAGAAACTCAGCCTAGTTGACTCAAGTATAATGAAGGACGGGTTAGCATTTCTTATATCAAAATGCGCTTTGAAATTCCCCTGTGCCAAAAGTTTCTGCACCAATGGGCAGTTCTGAACCATCCTAAGTCGATTTATATCCAAAAATGTTTGTAAGTCAAACTTTGGTCGAAATTTTCGGAGAGAAACTCAGCCTAGTTGACTCAAGAATCCGGATAGCGGGTTAGCGTACAAAGTATAATGAAGGACGGGTTAGCATTTCTTATATCAAAATGCGCTTTAAAATTCCCCTGGGCCAAAACTTCCTGCACCAAACGGCAGTTCTGAACCATCCTAAGTCGATTTATATCCAAAAATGTTTGTAAGTCAAACTTTGGTCGAAATTTTCCGAGGGAAACTCAGCCTAGTTGACTCAAGAATCCGGATAGCGGGTTAGCTAGTTGACTCAAGTATAATGAAGGACGGGTTAGCATTTCTTATATCAAAATGCGCTTTGAAATTCCCCTGTGCCAAAAGTTTCTGCACCAATCGGCAGTTCTGAACCATCCTAAGTCGATTTATATCCAAAAATGTTTGTAAGTCAAACTTTGGTCGAAATTTTCCGAGGGAAACTCAGCCTAGTTGACTCAAGAATCCGGATAGCGGGTTAGCGTAGTACAAAGTATAATGAAATGCGCTTTCAAATTCCCCTGTGCCAAAACTTTCTGCACCAATGGGCAGTTCTGAACCATCCTAAGTCGATTTATATCCAAAAATGTTTGTAAGTCAAACTTTGGTCGAAATTTTTCGAGAGAAACTCAGCCTAGTTGACTCAAGTATAATGAAGGACGGGTTAGCATTTCTTATATCAAAATGCGCTTTAAAATTCCCCTGGGCCAAAACTTTCTGCACCAAAAGGCAGTTTTGAACCATCGTAAGTTGATTTTGTATCAAAAAATGTTTCTAAGTCAAACTTTGGTCGAAATTTTCCGAGAGAAACTCAGCCTAGTTGACTCAAGTATAATGAAGGACGGGTTAGCATTTCTTATATCAAAATGCGCTTTGAAATTCCCATGTGCCAAAAGTTTCTGCACCAATGGGCAGTTCTGAACCATCCTAAGTCGATTTATATCCAAAAATGTTTGTAAGTCAAACTTTGGTCGAAATTTTCCGAGAGAAACTCAGCCTAGTTGACTCAAGAATCCGGATAGCCGGTTAGCGTAGTACAAAGTATAATGAAGGACGGGTTAGCATTTCTTATACCAAAATGCGCTTTAAAATTCCCTATGACGAAACTTTCTGCATCAATTTGCGCTTTGAACCTTTCTAAGTCGAACTAGATCGAAAATTTTTGTTCGATTTGTCCGAAATATTCTAAGTCTGACTTTGCTTTATGTGCAGGTCACAACAATGTACTTTTGTTTTTAATTTTGCAAGAATTTCAGGTCGTCCACTGATGGCTTAGTGGTAGTTCGTTTGGCCTGTCGCGATAAACATTTGAGTTCAAATTCAGTTGAACTCTTGTTTTGTAGCGTACTCCCAATATTTTTTTCCTTTATTTATTCTGGCTATTTTTTATTCATTTTATACCTCTACTTGGAAAAATCCGTTCACAATTACAAGGAAATATTGCCATGTTGAACCTAGCCCGAAGAGATTAAGCTAATCATTCTATACTGTTCATTTTCACAAGAATTTAGTTTATAGTTGATTTGATCACGAAGCCGGCGAACGGCTAAGCGTAGTAGAAAGTATATTAAAACACGTCTAAGCATTTCTTATATCAAAATGCGCTTTAAAATTCCCCTGTGCCAAAACTTTCTTCATCAATATGCGTTTTGAACCTTTCTAGGTCGATCTAGATCGAAAGTTTTTTTTCGATTTGCCCGAAATTTTCTAAATCTGTCTCCGGTTTATAAAGGCAGCACTTGTCTTGCGATAGAAACTTCTAGTTTTTGGTTTATTGGATCAAGACTACGGGTAGCGGGTTAGCGTAGTACAAAATATAATAAAGGACGGGTTAGCATTTCTTATATCAAAATGCGCTTTGAAATTCCCCTGGGCCAAAACTTTCTGCACCAAAAGGCAGTTCTGAACCATCCTAAGTTGATTTATATCAAAAAATGCTTCTAAGTCAAACTTTCGTCGAAATTTTCCGAGAGAAACTCAGCCTAGTTGACTCAAGTATAATGAAGGACGGGTTAGCATTTCTTATATCAAAATGCGCTTTGAAATTCCCCTGTGCCAAAAGTTTCTGCACCAATCGGCAGTTCTGAACCATCCTAAGTCGATTTATATCCAAAAATGTTTGTAAGTCAAACTTTGGTCGAAATTTTCCGAGAGAAACTCAGCCTAGTTGACTCAAGAATCCGGATAGCGGGTTAGCGTAGTACAAAGTATAATGAAGGACGGGTTAGCATTTCTTATATCAAAATGCGCTTTAAAATTTCCCTGGGCCAAAACTTTCTGCACCAAAAGGCAGTTCTGAACCATCCTAAGTTGATTTATATCAAAAAATGTTTCTAAGTCAAATTTTGGTCGAAATTTTCCGAGAGAAACTCAGCCTAGTTGACTCAAGTATAATGAAGGACGGGTTAGCATTTCTAATATCAAAATGCGCTTTGAAATTCCCCTGTGCCAAAACTTTCTGCACCAATGGGCAGTTCTGAACCATCCTAAGTCGATTTATATCCAAAAATGTTTGTAAGTCAAACTTTGGTCGAAATTTTCCGAGAAAAACTCAGCCTAGTTGACTCAAGAATCCGGATAGCGGGTTAGCGTAGTACAAAGTATAATGAAGGACGGGTTAGCATTTCTTATATCAAAATGCGCTTTAAAATTTCCTTGGGCCAAAACTTTCTGCACCAAAAGGCAGTTCTGAACCATCCTAAGTTGATTTATATCAAAAAATGTTTCTTAGTCAAATTTTGGTCGAAATTTTCCGAGAGAAACTCAGCCTAGTTGACTCAAGTATAATGAAGGACGGGTTAGCATTTCTTATATCAAAATGCGCTTTGAAATTCCCCTGTGCCAAAACTTTCTGCACCAATAGGCGGTTCTGAACCATGGTAAGTTGATTTTGTATCAAAAAATGTTTCTAAGTCAAACTTTGGTCGAAATTTTCCGAGAGAAACTCAGCCTAGTTGACTCAAGAATCCGGATAGCGGGTTAGCGTAGTACAAAGTATAATGAAGGACGGGTTAGCATTTCTTATACCAAAATGCGCTTTAAAATTCCCCTATGACGAAACTTTCTGCATCATTTTGCGTTTTGAACCTTTCTAAGTCGATCTAGATCGAAACTTTTTGTTCGATTTGTCCGAAATATTCTAAGTCTGACTTTGCTTTATGTGCAGGTCACAACAATGTACTTTTGTTTTTAATTTTGCAAGAATTTCAGGTCGTCCACTGATGGCTTAGTGGTAGTTCGTTTGGCCTGTCGCGATAAACATTTGAGTTCAAATTCAGTTGAACTCTTGTTTTGTAGCGTACTCCCAATATTTTTTTCCTTTATTTATTCTGGCTATTTTTTATTCATTTTATACCTGTACTTGGAAAAATCCGTTCACAATTATAAGGAAATATTGCCATGTTGAACCTAGCCCGAAGAGATTAACCTAATCATTCTATACTGTTCATTTTCACAAGAATTTAGTTTATAGTTGATTTGATGACGAAGCCGGCGAACGGCTAAGCATAGTAGAAAGTATATTAAAACACGTCTAACCATTTCTTATATCAAAATGCGCTTTAAAATTCCCCTGTGCCAAAACTTTCTTTATCAATATGCGTTTTGAACCTTTCTAGGTCGATTTAGATCGAAAGTTTTTTTCCGATTTGCCCGAAATTTTCTAAATCTTTCTCCGGTTTATAAAGGCAGCACTTGTCTTGCGATAGGAACTTCTAGTTTTTGGTTGATTCGATCAAGACTACGGGTAGCGGGTTAGCGTAGTACAAAATATAATAAAGGACGGGTTAGCATTTCTTATATCAAAATGCGCTTTGAAATTCCCCTGGGCCAAAACTTTCTGCACCAAAAGGCAGTTCTGAACCATCCTAAGTTGATTTATATCAAAAAATGTTTCTAAGTCAAACTTTGGTCGAAATTTTCCGAGAGAAACTCAGCCTAGTTGACTCAAGTATAATGAAGGACGGGTTAGCATTTCTTATATCAAAATACGCTTTGAAATTCCCCTGTGCCAAAAGTTTCTGCACCAATGGGCAGTTCTGAACCATCCTAAGTCGATTTATATCCAAAAATGTTTGTAAGTCAAACTTTGGTCGAAATTTTCCGACAGAAACTCAGCCTAGTTGACTCAAGAATCCGGATAGCGGGTTAGCGTAGTACAAAGTATAATGAAGGACGGGTTAGCATTTCTTATATCAAAATGCGCTTTAAAATTCCCCTATGACGAAACTTTCTGCATCAATTTGCGTTTTGAACCTTTCTAAGTCGATCTAGAGCGACATTTCTTTTTCGATTTTTTTTTTATTTTTATTATTATTATAGAAAGATTACACATTGAATAGCTACAATAAGTAACTAAATTAGAACGCGCATTACATATATATAGAAAATATACATTAATTACTAAATTATCTAAATTAGGTATTATAAAAATTTCAATAGAGATAGTTATATTAAAAAAAGAGAGTTATTAACAAAGGTTCAATTGGCGAAACAAATGGACTGATCCAAAAACTATCACTACGTGTTAAAAATGTTTCGATAAAAATATATAAAGTTATATTATATATTATATTATAAAATAGAGTTATTATAGAGTTCAATTGACGAAACGATTGGACTGTTGCGAAAACGTTCTGTTCTGTAGTGGTAATTGTAAAACAATTGACCATTCTGACGTGTAACCCTTTGCCGTACCTTGCAAAGTTTATTAGGAAGAAGATGGTGCAGTTAGTGTTGCGGGTCAGACATTTTACTGATAAGATCAATGCACATAGTATTGCGACGTTGTTCAAGCGTATGCATTCCAGCTTTCAACAATAACTTTTCGTAATCTTTTTCGGAATAAATTATTCTCAAAGCCCTTCTTTGTACTTTCTCAATACTGCTGCTCGAAAATTTCTAAATCTGACTCTGGGTTATAAAGGCAGCACTTGTCTTGCGATAGGAACTTCTAGTTCTTAGTTGATTCGATCAAGAATCCGGGTAGCGGGTTAGCGTAGTACAAAGTATAATAAAGGACGGGTTAGCATTTCTTATATCAAAATGCGCTTTAAAATCCCCCTATTCCGAAACTTTCCGCATCAATATGCATTTTGAACCTTTGTAAGTCGATTTAGATCCAAATTTTTTTTCGATTTGCCCGAAGTTTTCTAAGTCTGACTCTGGTTTATAAAGGCAGCACTTGTCTTGCTATAGGAACTTGTAGTTTATAATTGATTCGATCAAGAATCCGGGTAGCGGGTTAGCGTAGTACAAAGTATAATAAAGGACGGGTTAGCATTTCTTATATCAAAATGCGCTTTAAAATTCCCCTGTGCCAAAACTTTCCGCATCAATATGCATTTTGAACCTTTGTAAGTCGATCTATATCGAAAATTTTTTTTCGAATTTGCCGAAATTTCTTTAAGCACTTGTCTTGCGATAGGAACTTCTAGTTTATAGTTGATCGATCAAGCATCCGGGTAGCGGTTAGCGTAGTACAAAGTATAATAAAGGACGGGTTAGCATTTGTTATATTAAAATGCGCTTTAAAATTCCCCTGTGCCAAAACGTTCTGCATGAATATGCGTTTTGAACCTTTCTCTGTCGATCTACAACAAAAATGTTTTTCTCATTTTCCCGAAATGAAAGGCGGCTTAGCACGGCTTATTTGCATGCGCCTTGTACTCAGAAAATCATCTCAAAATACGCTTTAAAATGCTCTTGTGCCAAAACGTTCTGCATCAATATGCGTTTTGAATCTTTCTCTGTCGATCTATAACAAATAATTTTTTTTCATTTAGCCCGAAATGAAAGACGGCTTAGCACGGCTTAGCATTGCTCATTTGCATGCGTCTTGTGCTCAGAAAATCATCTCAAAATACGCTTTAAAATTCTCTTGTGCCAAAACGTTCTGCATCAATATGCGTTTTGTACCTTTCTCTGTCGATCTATAACAAATAATTTTTTTTCATTTAGCCCGAAATGAAAGACGGCTTAACACGGCTTAGCACGGCTTAGCATTGCTCATTTGCATGCGTCTTGTGCTCAGAAAATCATCTCAAAATACGCTTTAAAATTCTCTTGTGCCAAAACGTTCTGCATCAGTATGCGTTTTGTACCTTTCTCTGTCGATCTATAACAAATAATTTTTTTTCATTTAGCCCGAAATGAAAGACGGCTTAGCACGGCTTAGCATTGCTCATTTGCATGCGCCTTGTTCTCAGAAAATCATCCCAAAATACGCTTTAAAATTCTCTTGTGCCAAAACGTTCTGCATCAATATGCGTTTTGAACCTTTCTCTGTCGATCTATAACAAAAAAATGTTTTCATTTTCCCGAAATGAAAGACGGCTTAGCACGGCTTAGCACGGCTTGCATTGCTCATTTGCATGCGCCTTGTACTCAGAAAATCATCTCAAAATACGCTTTAAAATTCTCTTTTGCCAAAACGTTCTTCATCAATATGCGTTTTGAACCCTTCTCTGTCGATCTATAACAATTTTTTTTTTTCATTTTGCAGAAATGAAAGACGGCTTAGCACGGCTTAGCACTGCCTTGTAGAGATTTCTTCACCTCATGAGATGAGCAAATCACAACATGTAGTTTTTTTTTAATTTTACAGCAATTTCAAGTCGTCCGCTGATGGCTTAGTGGTAGGTCGTTTGGCTTGTCTCGATAAACTTTTGGGTTCAAATGCTGTTGAACTCATGTTTTGTAGGGGACTAACAATATTTTTTCCCCTTTATTTATTCTGGCTATTTTGAACCTGGCCCGCAGAGATTAAGGTAATCATTCTATATTGTATAATTTCACAAGATTTTGAGGTCGTCCACTGATGGAGTGATGCCTTAGTGGTAGCAAGGCTTAGCACGGTTTAGCATTGCTCATTTGCATGCGCCTTGTACTCACAAAATCATCTCAAAATACCCTTTAAGATTCTCTTGTGCCAAAACGGTCTCCACCAATATGCGTTTTGAACCTTTCTCTGTCGATCTATAAGAAATTTTTGTTTTTCATTTTGCCCGAAATGAAAGACGGCTTAGCACGCTTAGCACGGCTTAGCACGGCTTAGCACGGCTTAGCACGGCTTAGCACGGCTTAGCATTGCTCATTTGCATGCGCCTTGTACTCACAAAATCATCTCAAAATACGCTTTAAAATTCTCTTGTGCCAAAACGTTCTGCATCAATATGCGTTTTGAACCTTTCTCTGTCGATCTATAACAAAATTTTTTTTTTCATTTTCCCGAAATGAAAGACGGCTTAGCACGGCTTAGCATTGCTCATTTGCATGCGCCTTGTACTCAGAAAATCATCTCAAAATACGCTTTAAAATTATCTTGTGCCAAAACGTTCGGCATCAATATCCGTTTTGAACCTTTCTCTGTCGATCTATAACAAAAAATTTTTTTTCATTTAGCCGAAATGAAAGACGGCTTAGCAAGGCTTAGCACGACTTAGCACGGCTTAGCATTGCTCATTTGCATGCGCCTTGTACTCAGAAAATCATCTCAAAATACGCTTTAAAATTCTCTTGTGCCAAAACGTTCTGCATCAATATGCGTTTTGAACCTTTCTCTGTCGATATATAACAAAATTTTTTTTTCATTTTGCCCGAAATGAAAGACGGCTTAGCACGGCTTAGCATTGCTCATTTGCATGCGCCTTGTACTCAGAAAATCATCTTAAA
>CACRXK020001778.1:0-19470 GCA_902702795.2 Paramuricea clavata
GCACAGACTCATTAGCCTGGGAGACAGATCACTTCTTAGCCTGTGAGAGGCATTGAATAAGGAGTAAGCCTGTGAGAGGCATTGCATGAGGAGTTAGCCTGTGAGAGGCATTGCATGAGGAGTTAGCCTGTGAGAGGCATTACAACATAGAGCATGACCTGTGAGAGGTATTGCAACTTAACCTGCGAGAAGCATTGCACATGGAGCATGGCCTGTGAGAGGTATTGCATGCTGGCCTGCGAAAACACTTTGGTGTTCAGAACATGGTTGGGGCAGTAGATGTCAGATCGCCTGTGAGTGGCATTTCTCAGCGTAGTCGGTAAGAACATAACAGTTCATAACACGACTCTCCCTATATTATAGGTCATGTATCCAGGAAAAATGCCGAATCGAGAAAAGGAAAAATGTGGAAAGGTATATGCCTAAAAGACCCAGAGTTGCGTTCGTTAGCAGGTGACATACCAGGAATTCTCCTACGTGATCGAGCCCCTCTAACAGTGCGTAAATATCAGGATTCCTTCCAACGTTGGCATACCTGGGCAGAAAGCAAAGATCTCTGTTCTCTACCCGCAACTGGTCAAGAGATAGCTCTGTATGTGGCATTCCTTTTACGAACAGCTAGGACAATGTCCACTATTCATTCGGCAGTATATGCGATTGCTTGGGCACATAAGAAGGCGGGAAAGAAATCCCCAACAGAACACACACTGGTTAAGCAGATGATTGAAGCTAGTCGGCGAATTGTGGGGCTGAAACCTGTGAATAGGAAACAGCCACTGGAGGCCAAACATGTGAAAGCTATCATTGTTAAGTTTGGTGACGGGAATCTGGGACAGCTGCAGATAGCAACATTAATCACTTTGGGATTTAGTGCATTTCTGAGATGGGATGACTTGTCTAAGTTAGAGAGGCAAGACATTGCAATGGAAAATGATCACATGAAAATATTTCTGGTCAAGCGGAAGAATGACCAGTACCGGGAAGGATCTTGGATTCTTGTTGCCCGCTCAGGCAAAATATCATGTCCAGTTAAGTTGCTTGAGAAATTTCTATGAATGGGGAAACACAGCCAACAGGATAAACTGTTCAGAAAGATTTCTCACACATCTAATGGAATGCAACTGAGAAAATCCCCCTTGAGTTACAGCAGAGCTCTGGAACTATTCAAGATGCAGATATCTAGTATTGGTTTGAATCCATCTGCTTATGGCTTACACAGCTTACGTTCTGGTGGTACATCCGAAGCAGCCGCCTGGGGTATACCTGATCGTCTGATCCAGCGACATGGGGGATGGAGATCTGAGAAATCTATGAACATGTACATTAAAGAGACACATAACACCCTATTACGAGTTTCACAGAGCTTAGGCTTATGAAGGATATAGTACGAACGATATAGTAAGAACGGTAGTCAAACCACTATGCTTTTAACTTGCGGTGGCAGAACAAATGGCAACCCAGTGTGAGAATTTGAGTTTCTCGCTGTCTGAGTTTACGAAATAAGCGAGAAACGGGTTTCTCATGCTGGGGTGCCCTGTGTTAGGTCACATGAGTTGTATAAAGTCACGTGATAAGTGACTTTGGCATCTTTTAGTTTTTTGCACATCGTATGCAGTTACCCACCCACCCTCCCAGATTGGTGGATACTAGAGTTTTTTTTGGTTTTTTTTAGTTGTATATAGTTTTTGGTTTAGATTATGAACTGAACTGTTATCCGGGATTTGTTAATCATGTTTTTTATAAACAGATAGGTAAATAATAAAGGCACTGCCCTGCTTGCGGTGGCAGAACAAATGGCAACCCAGTGTGAGAATGTGATGTACTTGATGTAAGAACTTTAGATTGAACTCGGCCCAGGCCTCCATGAGGGCATATAAAACGCGGACACATTTGTTTTGGCGGCCATATTTGAACTTAGAGCTGGAGTAAACTTAGAGCTGGAGTAAACAAGTTATTTGGAGAGGAAACACAATTTATTTAAATAACATTTGGAGTGGAGTAAAGCCTTAGATTTTTCACCATGGTTGTACGAATTAAAAGCCTTTTTATAATTTCGTATTCCTTGGTTGACACTTTGTTCCCTCCCTGGGACACAACAGAAATGATGCAACCAATGGACGCAATCCCTGGCATACCAGAAGAAGTGCCAGAAGAAGATAATTTAGCAGTTAAAGCTGGTGATAATGTTAAATCTTTGCAAGGTTTAACGGCTGAAGTTGCTCATGAAAACTTGGCTTTATTAAATGCAAAAGTCGACCAATTGATTGAAACTGTGAAGCAACTTAAACTCACAAGTTCAACACATGCAGATGTTAATCAATTTCCTCGACAGTCAAACTTGCCGCAATTTCAGAATTCCAATGAGTGGAAGGATATAAAGAACATAATTGATCTTACTGAAGCTGTTCCTGAAATCTGATTTGATGCAGGTAATTCATCTGACAGGACTCCATCAGTTCTTCGTTGCGAAGTCTGTTACAGCCTTACAGGCTCTTATCCGACAGATTGAACTTTACGTCAAGACTCAAAGCAGGACAGTCCAGCTAGGATTACATTACGAGGTATCGGGAAGTACTTGGGGTCGCCTTCATCAGGTCTTCTCCTTTCACCTGAGAAGACAGAAAACATTATGGCTGGTGGAAACCAGCAATGGTATGAGGTGAAGAGATGTGTAAAACAGCATGTAAGTTGCACTGGGGAACATTCTCAATTACATTTTGATGCACTTCAGCACAACGCAGCTATTCTGAAGCGATCAGCTAGAGGTATAAGAGTTACCGAGAACTTTATTGGAATCGCTTGGAGTGTTATCAAGTCAAAGTCAGCCGCTTTGCATTTTGAAAATGGAGATTGCTGCCCATATTTCCACTGGCAGCGATCTTGGAGACATGGGACACTCTCGCAACCACTTCAACAAGATACTCACAACAATGAATGTTTGGATTGACTTGCAAACTGGCAGATTTTTCACAAGACCATTACCATCCACATCATTCCCACCACACTTTTATATAACAGCTGATAAGAGCACTCCCCAACGAATCTCCAACCAGGCTGTTATGATCTGCCCTATGGTTAATGGCAAGCGAGTTGCCATTCCTGTAAACTCATCTGTTGTTTACAGTACTGATGACGACGGTAATCCAGGGAGTGTGTCCGGCGGTTGTGCTGATCAGTTGGCAAAGCAAATAATCAAGAAAACATCATGGCAAGGAACTTGTTGTGATGGTCAGTATCAGGCACAAGAATTCAGAGAGACACTGCACAATGAACTAAATGTACCAGTTCATCCAGTTTTCTCTGCAATTGTTTAGGATCTGTCGCATTGGATAAACTTGGCCATCCTTGATATCCGTGACGAGAAGTGTGGATCCTCAAGCTTATATCTCAAGTGCATTGTTACAAGGGCAAAAAACATTCATACCATGTTTCAACGTGGAAAGATGTTAAGCAGTGCAATTGCCCTTTCCAAGCAGAATGATCTCGAGCTAAGAATGACCAAAGGTAGCTGCATTACACGATTTTGGTCATCTCAATTTCAAGAATTTGAAATTATTATCCAAAGTTTTGCAGCTTACGTCCAAGCCTTCAGAGCTTTTGGCTACAGTGAAGTGCGAGAATACAAGATTCTTGGCGAGGATTTTGTCATTGACTTGTGTTGTGTCACTGATGTCATGAGAATTGTCATCGATTTGATGGTGAAGCTTCAAAGCCTGAGCTGTCCATGCTGGAAAATATGTATTTGGTTTCCATCTGTAAAGAAGTTTCTTGAACAACTGGAACATGTCAGTATTGCAAGCCCACCAGGAAGCATGAAGGTTCTCAAGGCCAACATTAAAGATATCATGGAAGAACAGAAGTTCAAAGATCAGTGTCTCGTGACCCGGTGGTTGCTGGAGTCCCACAATGAAACACATGATGAGCGGAAGGCAAGGGAGTTGGAAGATTGTGAGGCAGATTTACATCAATTTATTGTTGATGTGATCCAATCCCTAGAATCTCGATACATAAACTGTGTGCCGGACATGTGCAAGTATTTCACAGCTATAGATCTAGAATGTCTTTTCTGCTTACTGGTTGGAACACGACAGAATGGCAAGCCATCAATTTCAGAGGCCAAACTTGAAGAATTTGGGGCAGAATATTTTAAGAAAATCATGGAGTATGTATGCTCTCAGGAGCATGTTGCAGCGGCAATCAAGGAAGGATCACTAGACATTGATTCCAGACTAAGTCATGTGATACACCAAAGGCTTAAGCAAACATTAAAGAATATCTTATGGAATATGAAAGAAACAATGGTTAATTGGTTCTATGTTGTCAAGAAAGAAAAGAAATGCTTTGTCGCAGTGAGAAATGCTTTGTCGCAGTGTTTAATGGTGACGAAAGGGAACATGTTGTGACACTAAACGAAGAGGCTGTGTACAAATCCATATACACTGATGAAGATGTGTATACAATGTTTGGAAAGGAGGTCTATATAATTACTAGACAGACGTCTAGTAATTGATATCGCGTTGGCTAAGGATGGCCCAGAATCGATTGTAGAGTCTTATTACTCAACAATGAAATCCCAACAGCAAGCTGGAGGTCAAAGTAACGACACTTTGTCACTCTGTACCAAGCTGGACTGGTGTCTACCGAATGTCTTGCAGGGAGACAGGATGATCAAAGAGGTTGCAAATCTCTACATCAATGGTGACAAGAAGAAAGGGCTAAAAAAACACAAAGCTCCTGTGCTTTGTGAGCGACCACCTACAGGTGGCAACTCCAGTAAAGTGATCAAAAGAATAGGGAAAAGTGACGCCAGGTTACCATTTCTGTTATGAAAATGCAGACGCAGTGATCACATATTAATGAGCCAAGATCACATTCACGTTGGGATTTATATATACTGTTACTTGCAATAATCATCCAATATTGCTTGTGTTTCATATTGCCTTTATTTATAATATTACGTTTCATTTATATATTATGCAGTTATAACGTTTTATTAAAGCAATAACTGCAATTTATATATTTATTGTTGCACTTCCATGTATAATACAGTGAATAACTTGTTTATAAATTTCCAAGCCAAGATTGATTGTCTGTCATGTCTGACTCTGACCGACTCATTCGTATCATCTTTAAAAGAAAGGTTTCTAGTGTGATTTTTATTCCATCAGTAGATGGCGGTTGGCGGAAGGTGTAAAGATAATGTCGAGTTTTTTCCCGCTTCTGGCGGGGAATTTTTTTCGCAGAAAATGCTGGCGGAAATATGTGGCAGGGAAAAAATATAGAATGCTGACTGGGGTTGGTCCATTTCATAGTTGTAAAGATAATGCTGGCAACACTTATATTACACAATTTTCTCAAGTATGACTACATGTACCTTACAAATGAAGTGTATATGTACTTATTTACAGTAATTATTTGTGCCACTGACAATTTGACAAACATACAATGGAGCATAATGCGGCAATCAATTTATACTGTTAACATTCCCCTGGGCATACCCAGGGCCACCAAGAGAATTTGACCAGGGGAAATCATCCTTGGGGCTGCATGACATCATTATTTTTAACCTTAGCTAGACTGCCTGTGGAGGTATAATAAGGGGCCCTCAATTTCAAAAATGATGTGACCAATTTAAAGAACCTCCCCAATTTTACGCTTTTGCACTCAAGTTGGGGCCCTATTAAGGTTGGGCATCAGGGTAATCCCCCCCTCTCTGTGGTCCTGGGTATATCCTTGGGCATTCAAACTTTTTGAAACTCTGTAGTCAAATTTCCTACTCCCATGACTAAAATTGTGTTCAAAAAATCCCCCGATCCCCAGATCCTTCTGACTGTAATTCAAGTTTCGAATTGTGTGAAATGTATGCACTGAATTCTGAAGGTAACTTCAACATTTTAATAAATGAAACACTATTAAAAAACTATACACCTCAAGTTTCCTAAAAGCATTTAAAGTATACTCCAAGTCTCCATTTTGAATTTTGATAATTGCTTCATGAATTATTAATGAGTTTTTGAATAACATGTTGAGATCTGCCCGAAACCCCATAGAGTGCGCATTTGGTTGTTTGAAAGCGCAGTGGTCGATTCTCACAAGAAAAATGGACCTAAAACATGAAACAATTCCAAAAGTTGTTTTATCATGTTTTGTACTCCATAACTTTTGTGAACTTCATAATGATACCATTGATTGAACTTGTGAGAAGTCAAGTTGCAAGAAACAGATCGATGGAGACTGAATACCAAAATGTCCCTGATCCAGTTTATTCTTGCACTACCAGGGAAGGTGAAGCTATAAGGGATGTCATGACCCAATATATACAAGTAAACCTACCTGATAGCTACTAAAGCACCATCAAGAGTACCACACCATGTAATATAATATCAGACATTCCAACTTGACATCTCCAAAAATCGGGAGGTCTGGTAAAGGCAAGAAAACGTTGACCTCTAGTGTGACTGGGTAGAAAATTTAGAAAATTTAAAGTTTCTTTCAGAAGTGCCATTTCTTGATTCCAAGACTCTTAAAAATTGTCTAATTTAATGCTATAAAGGTAAAGATGGTACACTGAAGGAAATTTGCATGTAATGCTGCAGTCTAATGTTGGAACCCTTTGGGAATCACAGAAATTTTAATCACCGGCTTTAATATTAATATGTATATATATATATATATATAATAATATATATCACTTTCCATGCAGAAATGTAAACTACGGTATATTGCAAGAATATTGTTTATATTTTAACAAATACAGATAACATAAAACTAACTTCATTTAGGAACAGTGTACAATTATACTGTATTACGTATTTTTATGACTGTGTTCCCTGTAATATTTGGCACATGTGGACTTGCACTTTTGTAGCAATTCGTTTGAGAATTTTGTTTTAAAACATGGAAAATATATTAACCCAAGTGAAGGCTTACCACACAGGCTAATTTATGGGAAAATATATAAGCGCTCTTGTCAATTATGCTCTAGCCCCCCCCCCCCCAAGTGTCTGACAAGAGTAATAGATAGATTAAATAAAGTCGATTATTTCATTAATAGAACTGGACTACATTAAATGATGTTGAAAATACCTCTGAAGTGATGAATGTTGAGAATGCAGGTGATCAACCTGTTCAAAAGAAGTCAAAAATGGATTCCAAGGTTGACGAGTGTGTGGGTGATGAACCTGTTCAAAAGAAGCCGAGAACAGATTCCAAGGTTGTTGTTAAGTTCCAGCCTGGAAAATCAAAATTGGTGAAAAAGCAAACTGAGGCAAAAATCATGGCAGAGAGTGAAAAATATTTTGTTGACCAAATGGTTGTGTTAGAGGAAAAACGAATAAACCAATAGATGCAACTTGAAACACAGAGGCTTGAAGCTGAAAAGGCTACCAGAGAAGCTAACATGCAGTTCCAACGAGATTTGATGCAGATGATGCTGCAAATGCATCGGGTTCCACAGCAACCTCAATTACCTATGCCACAAAACTATTATCCCTAAGCTCAAAAAATCTCCTTGTTAATGAAGAAGTCACTCGAGTTATAATTTTTGCATATTTGTTTGTAATATATCATATGCCATTGACCATGTACACAAAGTGGTAAATTTATTGTTAATTAATAAATTTAATTTATTAAAATATTGTTCATTGTAAATTAAATATATTAATATAATTGCTGTTGTATAATTGAAATAAATTTACTTATTTATTGTATTGATTGATTTGTGCACTACTTGCTTTACTATATAATAGTACACATTATAGTTATACACACTGTAAGAAAAGATCTTGAGTGCATCCAGTCCCCATCTGGTAACATCATCTCCAAAGGCATCAAGATCATCAGCTTCCACAACTTGTGCATCCTGTGCTATATTTTGCAGTTCCTGCATCCACTCTTCTGGAAATAATTCTTTTTCTTTCAAACAAAAATTGTGCAGTGTGCAACATGCAATAACAATGTGCTCAACACTGGATGTTGCTACGTCCAACTGTTTGGACAGGAGGCAAAATCTTCCTTTCAATTGTCCGAAAGCATGTTCAATAATTATACGCTGTGAGCAAAGTTAAACCTTGCTTGGACTGAAGCGAGGTTTGTTCCAGCATACGGTGTCAACAACCATGGTAGCCTTGGATAGGCACTATCTCCGAGAACTACCACAGGTACATCATAGTATGTTTTGTTGAGATATTTGAAACATAACCAACAGTATTTCAGTAATCTATCTAGTTCAAAACTTAAAAACTATGCATAGGTAGGGTAACCCTACCTCATGTAAATACTTGCTATTTTTGACCTGCTTGCTATTTTTGTCCCACTTGCTGGGGTCACCCTTCTGCTAGGGTCACCCTACCTCCAGGTGAACAGGGGCTTAGACACAAAAACACTGTACTGGAAGCACTGTAATATGTCAGAATACCAGATTTATTTCGAGTGTTAAACATGATATCTCACAAGTGAACAAGTGAGATATCATGTTCAACATGAAAAAAAAATCTGGTATTTCTAAGCACCCATGTATTTTTCTGTTTATTATATAAAGGACAGTCTTTGAAAAGCGATCATTTTTACAGAAAAGCGACAATTAAAAAGCGATAATTTTCACATGTGAGATTATCATAAATAATCTCACATGTGAGATTATCACTTTTATCAGTGGTCGACATCTCCTATAAAGCACTATACTTTATATAATAAAAAATAATAATTTACACTTACCTTTTAGCAAGAACTCGCTTATAGAACCCTGATCTTCTCATCATCCGAGCATCATGGATGCCTTGAACCAGAATAGAATAATAACCCTTCCTGTTATAATAATCGGTTGCACATTCGTTTGGCCGTACAACTTTAATGTGACTTCCATCTATAGCTCCAACACAATTAGGTAAAGGTTTTGTTTCAAAAGTTTTCATTGTAGCTGCAATATCAACATCAGTTTTAGGAAATTTGATATATTGCGGTGTCATTAAATCCACAATCATATTTGTGGTTTTATAACCTATACAACACACAGTCGGAAGTGCAACGCCAAATTGGTTTGCTACTGCTCTGTAACTTACACCTTGCCCCAGATAATACAACGTCAGAGCTGTTCTTCTCTCCACTGAAATAGTGTTTTTCGCAAAGGTTTCTTCCTTTTCAATTCGCGGACCTATTTTTTACATAGTTTTCGAAAGGCTGAACGTGAAAGACGAAAATTTGCGATGAACTCTGCCTCGCCCATTTCCATCATATCCCTGTCACACCATTCTCTTGACCGATTTCTCCCCACGTTTCTTGGACTTCTTACATACTTTTTAGCTGTTATACCCATTTTAAAAACTCGAATAAACAACATGGTTTTCACCAAAGGAGAACAATTCTTAAGCATAAATATATAACAGTGGTAAAGCTTCTTTCTTTGCAACAGACGTCGTCATCTTTGGCGTTTACTAACGCGAGCCATCTTGAATTAAACTGCATGTAGCTTATGTTGCTAGTGACAACACAAAATATGCAACACGAAAGCGAGGCTAAAAGCAATGTTGTGAAAAATAAGACGCGAACAAAAACGCGAACCATTTATACGATACACTTGCGTCTTATGTAAGACGGGCTGGTATAAATGGTCAAGCTCGCGTCTTATGTAAGACACATCTTATGTAAGACGCATATTATGTAAGTCGCGACTTATTTTGTCTCGTATAAATGGCCCTAATGTTGACACTTTGTTGCGCATGCAGTTTTCAAAAGATAAACTGCTAAAAATAGCTTTCATTTCACCAAATAGCAAAGTATCTTGCAGATATTATTAAAAGAGCTCAAGTGAAGTAATTCCATGATAAATAAGTGAACAATGAGACCAAAAAAGCTACTAAATTACAAATTTTGGAAAGTACATAAATTAAATGGCTTCCTGCAAAAGAAGGCATTTCAGAGAAGACCAGCATTTTGTAAACTACTGTCCTGACCTATTTTAAACTTTTCCTTCAAGTAATCGATGAGTACTTCTTAGAAAATGAGCGTACACTGACTTTATGATGTGCTTTATTGATTTAAAATTTTTATGGGGATTTATGAAGCAATCAAGAGATTTTGGAAGCTTTTCAAATCTCTGTCATGAAGTTTCAGAATTTGCATGTGCCAAGTAACAGCATAATTCAATACACTGATTTTAAAGCACATTATCTCTGAAATGAGAGCTCGTTTCAAGGCAAAGTTTACAGAAACAGATATAGTATTCATTGTAGAATATTCTACTTAGTTTTAATGCGCTTTTACTCAAAATTTTTCTTGCCAAAAGTGCATATATGCACATGACAAGTTGAACCTACTGTCTTCTGAAAGTACTTCAGCTAAAATAACAACTTGAGCAAGAAGACCAACAGTAGGGTCATGCATGGGGCGTACTGGAAGGAAAAAATTAGGGGGGCGGAAAGAAATTTGCCCGGCTTTTTCAGATTGTGCCCGAGTTGTCAAAAAAATTTTACGGACAAACTTTCCAAAATTGTTGTCAACAGGGGGGGGGGAATGATTACGAAAAATGCCTATTAGATAGCATATTTCCCACAAAATTGACAGAATTTGTCACAATTCCTACGCTGAATCGAACGGTGGTATTTTTATTCTTATTGCGCCATTAGGCAATCCAAATACAAGGGCAAAAGTACTGCAAGTGATTTGTCAACAATAAGCTAAGGATCCAAATGCACCAGCCAACGCAAAAAGCCTGACGATTTAAAACAAATAGATAGCTAACACTATTATTTACGTGACTTGGTATATCGCGCATGAAGCAGTAAAAATACCGCCTTAGGCTTAGGGGCTATTTATATGAGGAGAGCCAGCTCGGGTGCCCGAGCTAGCTCGGTTTAGGCAGGATCCTATCTTTGTTAATATTTCCTACTAAATTTCATTTTGCGTTTATATGAGAACCGAGCTGGCCCGCCTAACCGAGGTCCCGCTTCATGTGACCCGAGACCTCGGGTAAACGAGCTGGGTAGTTTTCCACTTTTCCATATAAACGCAACAGGGAGGGCTAGCCCTCCTAGTAGGGCTGGAAATTTAGCAAATACGCATGCGCAAATAGGCTGGATCGATATCCCGGATATATCTGATATACCGGTATTTGTTTAGATACCGGTTTGGTGATATTGACAATTTAAAAATACCGATATACCGACATTTCGGTATTTTGCTGCCTAATACCGAAATGAAACGCTCTTTCAAGTCAAACTTGCTTACAATCACGTTTAGAAAGCAAAGTTAATACTCACAGATGCATGATTTTGTTCTTACAGTTCTAGCGGCTTTGGTTTAGCAATACCAGACGTCTTGTTTATTAAATCGCCTTAATCGGAAATATAAAAATGGCGAAATTTTTAAAGGAAAATTTCGACAAAAAAGAAAACTTTGATTTTGGAAGGTGGAAGTACTAGCATTTGCAAAGTAGCAAAAACCTTTCCTGGCTTTTCAAGTTTTTTTACATGCTTGCTAACTTGTTTATGTGTTAGTTTTAAAAATGCAACGTTTTTTACGTTTATAACTATTAGCAGCTTACTGAAACACCATCTGAATTTATATACAAAACGAATATTTTTCTGAATAATTCAACACTTCGACACCCAATCGACGGCCTACTAATAATTGCCGCTTAGCGCTGTTTAATTGTTAACATAGCTTGATAATGCGAATCTTGTGACATTTGCACTAATAACAGTATGTGCCACACTAATATTTTGTCAAAAATTGATTTTTCTTGACGGTCAGCACTTCAGTTTGGCTTAAAAAAAAACACGTTAAAAATACCGGAATACCGGTATTTACCGGTATTCTGATGGCGGTATATCGGTATTCGGTATTTGCGATATCGATCCAGCCTATGCGCAAATAATTAGAATAATTCAGAATGCACAAAAAACTCCCATATAAGGAACCAACTTCCATATATGGAGTTGTTTACGCCAAAAAAATAGAACACAAAGAGCTAGCCCTTCATGTAGGGCTAGAATTTTTCCATGTAAACGAACAAAAGTTTCGTGTAAAGTGAAATTCATCTCAGGGATGCGAGCCAGTTCGAGTATCCGGGCTGGCTACCCCGCCCCCTCCCCTGTAGACCCTCGAACAGGTCTCCCTTTCATGAAATGACATCATCAATCAAGGAGCATATTTTATTGGTTGACATAGTCACATGCTGGGTCACGTGTCAGCTGAATATATATTAAAGCGTGGTTGAATCACTGAGCCATAATATTACTGGAGGAGGTGCTCCTATCTCTTGTCAGTCAAAAAAGTGTTGCCAAAAGCATGGCGGATTTTCATGTTTGCTGACACCAATTGGTTCCTCAGGCTCATGGCAATTACCACTGACCAACCACGATCCTACGCTTGAAATAAAATCCTTCACCCCCCTGGTTTTTGCACAAATTTTTATCATAATTTTCGAGTTTCGACTGAAAATCTTGATATTTTTGCAGTCGAGGAAAAAGTGTGTTGGTTTTAAGTTTTTAGTCTGCTTGTAGATGAAACAATTCACTCGAGAGGATTATTATATTTCTTGTTTTCAGGTAAGATTAACTTTTACTTTTTTTAAATTCTACCTTACCAAAGCTTGGGTTGCTTCAGGCAAATTTAACTCAGTTGCCATTTCGATGGAAAAGCATAAATACATAAACATTATGTCAAAAACTACCGTTATAAACAGCAAATGTGTAATATTGCTAATTTCAACAATATCACAGTAGTTTTGTATCCTCCTTTTTTGTTCTTTATATTCAAACTCATTCTCATACTGTAATTTTGTCTCATATCTTGGTTTCAAAATCCTTTTCCCGACTTGTTTTGTTTTATATACTTTGAAATAATGAAATCCGTGATCGGTTTTAACTGTTAACTACCAGGTTTTTGTAGCAGTATTTATTTAGGATGCATGTGCACAACCTACCTTTTCAGTACCCTGCCAGTTGCCACTCTGACACTTTCAAAATAAATCAGCATTTAAACCTTTATTATAAGTAATTAATTAAGGAACACTATGCCCTACTTTGTTATATTACCCACTCCAATACCAGATAATTTTACTTGTTAAGGGGAAAGTGCTGGTGCACTCAATTGCTTAATAATTTTAAGTCATATTAAACATCATTTTTTTATTTGTATCACCCCCCCCCCCCTTGGATATTCCAGCACATTTTACTTGTGGATCCCCCCTCTACACTGTCACAGCTGTAACTTGTAGTACAGGCTGTGGGAGTCTGAATCTTTTCTGTTATTCATGTAATGACCCAATATATAGTTCAAGTGCCCTCACAAATCCAATGGAATTTGCTTATCCTGAGGCTGATGCTCAAGCATGAACAAGAAAAATACAAATAAGGTGTTTGAATGCAAGGGCTGTTGCAGAAATAACTTTATTTGATCATTTCCATTACACAATAGCATGTTTATTATATACAAAGAGTGTCAAAGACCATATTCTTCACACTGAACATGCATCTACTACATAATTATATAATTGCAGTGTAAGGATGTATCTTAATGTAATGTTACATTCTGATATTCTGTCATTCATTTTGCAGGTAAAATCATTCACAGGTACCACAAGCCATATCACAATGGATCAAAATGCTGAACAGCCAAAGCAAAATCATACCCATCTGGCTACAAAGTCACAATAATAACTTGTCTGGATAACTTTATCACTGCTAACAAAATTAATTATTTCTAATAATTGATAATTCTTTAATAAAGAGGTTGAACTATGAACTGTCTCACCATCAAATAATTCTGCAATTAGACCAAAAAGAGATTATATAATTAAAATGTTGTAAAATAAAGTTTTCACTAAGAGACAAAAGAGTAAGAAAGTGAAGAAAGGGAATGAGAAAAGCAGCTTAAGCCACCACACTATTTAAAGGCTTGAATGTATCATGCAACTACCTGAAAAATAATACTAAAGGTCTTTCACTTGAAATGTTGAAGTTCATTGATTTCGTAGTTTCAGGTGGTTGCATCTGATACAGGGGTGCACAGAGAGAGGACTGAAATGAACAAAACCCCAAATAAATCCACCTGCATGGACTGGAAGTGACATTATCTACCAATTAAATTGTTTCTGACTTGATGTCTGACTAGCATGTGTGACTTTCTCAGTTCTAGCCTGTATAATGAGATCCAGTGCAACCCTATAAAGCCTATAATCTAGATACTTTGCTTATACCTACACTTGTGATTGGTACCCAACATTCAGGAAGTACAATCCTATTTCTAGTGACTCAAGAATCCTCAATTCAACATGTCATTAGTCAGAAATCTAGGTAGAAATCATATTACCAGATAAGTTGCCCACAGTATCCTGAGCTAATCTGGCACCCCTAGGCTAGCTTCTACTGGCACCCTAGATTATGCATACTATAATAACCACAGACTCTAGTATATATAAACACAAAGAATATAGATAGAAGCACATTGTTTCATGCCTTTACACCTGTACATACACTCATTTAGCACATACAATTGCATAAAATCAAGCATGTCAGATTTCAGTCATCAGTCTATATAGAAAACCCAAAGGATTTGAGGGAAAAAACTGATTTAACTGAATTAAATAAAACAAAATTTGTTTAACAAAAACCATGGCCAGCCAACAAATATTTAACAAAGCTTGTAAAGTAAGAAAAAAAACAACAAAAAAACTTAATTTGAATATAAAAACAAAGTTTCTGTATTTTTTTTACGACAAGACTTTGAACACATGGGGGGAAATAATACGTTATACTATACAAAGAGCCTGTTATCTAATGGATTGTATTCTATCATTTACTCCCATTATCTTTTAAAAATTAAAAATAAAAACATATCAATAGTATGTGAAATATTTACCTGTGAGCTCTGCCGACTGCCATCAAATATCGCCTTTGCCTAAATTTCTCGGGCTTTTCATATTGGTTTGTTGTCTTTCGCGGGTGAGAATAGCGTGTACGACTTTTAAATCTTTTAACAAATGGTCAAAAGTCGAAAAAGTGTAAAAAAACAACGAGATTTTACTGCAAAAACCTCGAAAAGCCAAAATTTTTTTGATAAAACCAGGGGGGGGGGTGAAAATTGTAGCGGGCTCAGAATTGAGCCTGGTCAGCGGTAATTTCATGAGCCGGAGGAACCAGTTGTCATGGAAATGGCGTCATATGGCGCGAAAATCCGCCATGTTTTTGCGGACACTTTTTTGCCGAGCACTTCCTCCAGTAATATAGTATAGCTCAGTGCACATACCCCGCTCGAGCATACGCTCGCACCTTATGACGTCACTTCCGGTGCTATCTAACTCCACCTGAATACTAATTACTTCCGGCGCCATGTGGGGGGGGGGGGGTGGCCGGGGTATACTACTGGCGGACATCTCATTACTTCAAGTGAAAATATTTCGAGAACTAAGCAAATGAGAAAATAAAAATTTATATTGCCATTTCCCTTTATTAATCAACAAAATCTATAAGATCTGGTGGATAGCAAAATAACAGCTAACTCGAGGCATGATAATGCTTCCTTTGCCCATGTACATGAAGTTTTTATATTCAGGTAAATTCAATTGATTTTTATTTCTTCTATTTCGCAGAGACAAGGCAGGCGGATATCCTTTTTAAAATACGGAATAAGGAGCTGTTCCCATGAGCTGGACTAGTAGTTCACCAGTGCTGCGATCAGAGATGGATTTACTGGGGATGCGGGGAGGGGGGGTGCTATTTTTCATGATAAAGCAAAAAAGATAAAATGAGATACAGTAATTTGAGTAATAACATGATGATATGTACTATTTAAAGCACGCGTAGGAGTGTTTTATCACATAGAAAACACGACTACGCGTAGCGGAGTGTTTTATATGTGATAAAACACGACGACAAGTGGTTTAAATAGCTTCAAAAACGACTCATCTTATACGAGTTTTTGAAGTACTATTTAAAATACTCATTAAAAATTCATAAACTTAAACCTTGTGGCAAATCATGTCAGCCATAATATGTCACGTGGAGTGACTTTATATCTGATAAAACTCATCTTCATTAGTATATTCTTTATATAATTCTTCATCCTAATATAATTAGTATGATTATATAATTGTATTCTTTTGTAGTCGTATTTTAAGCTATTCAAAACACTCGAACTCGTGTTTTATCATATCTAAAACACTCCTTCTCGTGTTTTAAATAGTACGTATATATATATATATATATATATATATATATATATATATATATATATATATATATATATATATATATATATATTATATATATTATAAAATTAGCATTTGATCCTCCGAGCAGTTAGTTTCTTTAACTATTTTCATCTATGGAATACAGTCAACGGGCCTTGGCGGATCATTTGTGAAAAGCATATCTGGAGATTACTTCAATGTCATGGGATTTCCTTTGCATCAGTTTTGTGTCAAAATAAGAGCGATGTTTGAAGATACGTATGATGACTAATGAGGACTAGTCAAAGTAAGAACGATGTTTGAAGATACGTATGGTGACTAATGAGGACTAGTGAAGATAAATGGTAATCCTTGTGCAAAGGTACGCGTACATGTTCAGTTCATGTTCATGCGTACATGTTCCGTAAAAGGTTCGTGTACATGTTGAGTACATGTTCATGTTCATTGTCAGTGATCAAATCACGTGATCAAATATATACAGAGCATGTGAGGGTGGCAAACAAACTCTCTGATGGTAAAACATTCGCCCTGGTTGCTATCTAACGTTTCAAGCAAGTCTCGTTTGAAAATGGGACAATTTTAAACCGATTTTGGAGATACGCTTGCCAATAAGCTGGATCCCACCAACCATGGTTGCGTGAAATGTTAACGTTGTATACAAGTCAAGACATGGAAAGGTTATAACTTGCCGTATCAACACAGCCAGGACGATGTATATTTGAATCTGCTTTGATTTTATATTTTTATTTAATTATTATCTCACTGCCACTGGTGTTCTGAAATTGTATGCATGTGAGAACAATGAAGTTTTATATACAATACAATGATTTCTTTATTGTACTTCATTCTGTTTTGTAATAGTGGAACATTTTTGTACTTTTTCACTCTCTGTCGGAACATTTAAATTTTTATTGTAACAATTTTCATCGGTTATTCTATTTCAAACGCGGGACGCGGTCACACCCTGTCCTGGGTGGCGACAGTCACAACCATAATATGCATGCGTGTTAAATTTTATGTACCATGGAAGAAAAGATTTATTAAACCCCCTTAATTAAATACGTGTTATTAACATGATGTTAACATTTAAAATCTTGGAAATTAATTTCCCTTGTTGAAAATACACTGTAACTTGTAACTTGTAACTTGAACGCTGATTTTATTGCGTTTGATTTTCGGATCATATTATATACCTGATGCGTATAACTACAGCTATATTTTCGCCTAAATAATCGAGGTTCCCCAATCTTTCCATAAATAAATATACAGGGTGTCCAAAAAAAAAACCCCAAACTAGCTATTGAAATAACGTATTGTTAGAATTTGAATGCCTCAGCACTCTGCTGAACTGACAAGTGCATCAACGCTTGTCATAAGTAAATTTTATGCATAAAGAACTGTTTGAGAAACTGCTTTAAATTCCCAAGATACAACGATATTTTAATTTCTTAATAAGTCAATATTTAATATATGCACCCTTGTCAATATTTTACGCATCTTTGCTTTCAGCTTGGTGCTGGGCTTCAAATTTTAACAATACGTTATTTCAATGGTTTGGGGTTTTTTTTGAGACACCCTGTATAGCAAGATTAATTATTAACGGTAATTACTTTTACCGAAGAGCCCACCTATAATTTTGGATAGCCGCCAAATAACCGATTAAACTCCTCTAAGTATATATATGTTACGAAACATCCATCATTCATGGTTTACATGCATTGATAAATTTACATGCTTGACAAACCAAAAATAACCTTTCAAGTGTCGTATCGTGAACTTGTATCAACACAACATACGGCCTACAATTATACAACTTACAAGATGTCCAAGATCGTTATCTTAAAAATATTCTGACATATAATCGAACCGTATACGCTGTAAGTTAAGGTACTACTGAATGTTAATTGTATCCCACTATTTTGTACTTCAACAGTTCAAGAAATCTTTTAAACATGTATATAATGTATATGAAGCGATCCGGGCTAGTTATGTGATAAGCTCCTTAAAAATATTATCTTTTCCGTAGGGGCTCACGAATAGCCGGATTTCCTGTGTAGACAAAAATACTTTGATTGGTGAAATCAGTTTATAATGAAGTAAGCCGCGGCAACCAAGTTTATTTAATATTTAACATTTAATTGAAGAGATCCGTTATGCATGTACCCATACGTACCATGCCTCTCCCCAGCATGATGGGAATTTTCCCTATAATCCAACTTTGTAATGTGATTGTGTGTTTACTTTTAGACAAGACCGAAAAAATGGTACGAGGCCTCACTATATAGCCCTGTATCCTGTTATTTGACTTCGAGTTTTTTGCTTTGTTATTTTTTTGTTTTCTTTGTTGTTGTTTAGTGCTTTTTATTTTTATTTTACTTTTATTATTTTTTGTAAACTTGCTTAATTAATGCCAATAATAGGGAGGACCCACACTGTAATTGGTATTAACTGAGTTTGTCTTTAATTTGTATTTACATGTATATTATAGACAATGTTATAATTTTAGCCTGCAGGCGAGCTCATATAAATAACAAATAAATAAATGTGATTTTGACCAGTCACTTTAATAGCTACCAACCTCGGAAGCCTCTGACACAGAAAGGTAAATGCCTAAACTAAAGGTAAAGACCTAACGCACAATAACATACCAAATTTGGATTGCTTTTTTTTATATCCCTGTATATTAATTAATTGAAAGAACCTCTCAACAGTGGCCCTAAACTTGAAAAGAGTGCTACAACTGTGCCAACTTGAAGCGGTACCTGTATATTGGAAAACGCGTACACGGCCACGCGTGCACGGTCAGCACGGACACTAAAAGACGGGCATTTGTGGAAAAGACGAGCACGGAGCATTTATGGAAAAGACGAGCACAGTTTTGAATTATGGAATTTAAAAAGCATTTAAGATCGATTATTTTAAGTTTTAATAGAGCGGCGCACTACCAGTACGAACCGATAGTTTGTCTGATTGAACATATATAATACATCTTGTGCGCGTCTTAAACTTTATACGTAAGACGCACAAGAAGATGTCTAAAATGTTACACTAAAATGTTACACTAAGAAAACGCTATTAAAGTTATAATGACATTAACTATCAAGGCGTATAATGCTTTTTTTATTTAGATTCTAGTGTACAGTATATAGTCCATAGACAAGGCAGACATTAACGCCAACTCAACATGGCTTTATAAATTATTTTGTAAATTAGTGCATGTATATATCAGTGGCGTAGCCAATGAGGGGCGGTCGTGCCCCCCCCCCCCCCCCCAATAGTCT
>CACRXK020001778.1:19490-36702 GCA_902702795.2 Paramuricea clavata
CCCCAATAGTCTTCAAAACCGTTCCTGATGAAAAGTTCAAATCCGGCGAGTTATTGGGGAGGGGGGGGGGGGTGGGTAGTTGAGGTAAGCAACGAGTCAAATCCAATTAATAGTAGTTAATTCTAGAAAACCTTGTACAAACATTTGTAGATATATGACTCCCAGAAAATGGATTTAAATAGTTTAAATTTAGTTAGCAAATGTGTCATGGTGTCAATAGGTCTATAATTTTATGAAATGTCTCAGTTGATAATCAATATAATCAATAAATCTCTAAAGATATTTTCACGTGTATTAATTGTTGCCTTGTTGGAATGTAATAATAGAATCTAAAAACGCATTATACGCCTTGATAGTTAATGTCATTATTATTTTAATTGGCGTTTTCTTAGTTTAAAGAGGAGGAATTCGACTATATAACATACCCGACGTCTAGGCAATTTCGACAGCTGGGGGAGGGCAAAAACTCGAAAGTTGTGAACCCATTAAGTGCCCCACCACGAAAATCTGCCCTCCTTGCCCCCACATCGTTCCGGCGTCCCTCTGCCACATTATTATTTCTGTAAGATTGCATAAAATCTGAAGAAGAAAGCAAGTCCACATATGAAAATACTTGAACTTTCCTGCCAGTATAAGGAATTTTAATTAACTCATATCATTAAACAACAACTCATAAGGAGAATTTTAAGGTACAATTAAGGACAATTATTTTAATAAAATGCAAACTCCGAATATGAAACGTGATGGTGATTAATCGGCGCAAAAGCGAGGTGAGTAAAGCTGAAATGAATTTCATTCTGTCAAAGCATGAACAACAAGGTCAAGGAAGCTTTGAAAATTGAATACTCAACATAGAGGAACTACTGTTCTCGTTTGCCAATTCGCTACGTTTTTTCTATTTATAATATATGGTTAATATCTATATATCCATATACTAATGTCTATTTATAATATCTATATATTAATGTCTATATATATTTAATATCTATATATTTAATATCTATATATTAATGTCTATTTATAATATATGGTTGGTCTTTCTATTTATAATATATGGTTATATATGATTTTGGTTGGATTATTTTTACAAGCTTATCAACAGAACTACATGTATTAGGCACCATGTTTCCTGTTTTAAAAGGATTATGACGTCAACATCCGGTCCTGTGTCATTTGCTTTAATGAGTAACTTCGCGTCAATGTCTATTTAATCCTACAGGGAAAATTTGCGATCGGAACTTGCCATGGAAATGTACATCTGGAACCACTGAATTGCTGTTATTAAACCATTTATAATTAAACATGCATGGATACAAAAACGCCGTGAATTCCCAGTGTTCGCATCAAGAAAATGCGGATATATTGCGGAACGATATCGTTGTTGGGCTAATTAATAGCCTTCTACACTCAGTCCCGGTGTCACAGGAGATTCGCCCCCCCCCCCAGGAGATTCGCCCCTCTCAAAAGGGGGGCGATATTCCTAGGATATTCTCTAGGATATCGATATTCCTAGGAATCTCCTAGGAATATCGCCCCCCGAATCTCCTAGGAATATCGCCCCGCTCTCCTAGGAATATCGCCCCCCCCCCCCCAGGGGCGATATTCCTAGGAATTTCGCCACCCGGGGGGCGAAAATGTAGGGGGGGCGAAAATCCTGGGACACCGGCCTTATAGCCATGCAGAGCTTTTAATTCAAGAAATTGATATCAGTGAATAAAAATGCTAAACGTGGGATTGCCAATAGCTGCACGCAATTCAATTTTAACACTTTTGTTTTACATCTTTACTATTTTAGTTGTAAGTTAGTCATTGGCACTTACTGGCTATTCTGTCCGCGAGATTTTTCAACCACTTACAAAAATTGCAATGCGAACAATAAATCCGTTTTATTGATGAACATGAAAAAGAGGTCAAAACTTGAAATGTTTTTGTTTTTAATATACTAGTTAAACAGTTACTGAAATTTCGCATTTACCTGCAGTTGTAATTATCGAGGTAATTATACCACAAAGCAAAGTTTGAAAGAAATAGAATGATACAAATACAATCCCGCACATGCATGTAGAAAAATTTACGTTAATTCCCAGTTACCTTTATTTTGTTGCATCCTAGTTTGGCAAAACAATGACAGAGTTCCATGCTGTATAAACAGTGACATAATATTACTGTAAAATTGTTTTCTAGAAGCTCAAATTTTCTCAGTTCGCCGCACAGATGTTCTACACGACTAGAGTTTATAACATATTTAGTAATTTATTTGTTAATTAAAACAAATACATGGGCCGTGAGTTCAAATAGATTAACAACTTTAAACAAACAGGGAACAACATTTGACGACAGCTGTTTTGTATCATTCCACAAATTTACACTTGAACAGCAAGCAACGTGTCAGCTACGCAATCCTTTCGACAAGAAATTACAACGACACTGTCATCGCGAAGATACGGGCAGAAAATGGATTTCCGTTTATCCCTAGTGAATACTAAATGTTTATTGGCCTGCGCAAAAAACCTGCATCCCTAATGGAATGGAGACGTGATTTACACTGGCAAATAAATGGTAATAACAAGTATAAGAATTTAACCTTGTTGAAACTGCAAGGAAAGACCGTGTTCATGGCCATTAGCAAAGGAAACGCATCAAGGTGGGCGTTAATTACTCAATTGCTTATCTCCCAGACCTCTTTTCTTGCCAATATTTTACACGCATAGCACAAAACACAAAGCCTGAATTGAAAGGCTTCTGGATTCATAAACTGAACACCAGGTAATTCATGAACTGCATGACCAGGTAAAGAAGAAGTGACTTCGTAAACACCGCTCGCAGTAGACTATGGATTAATGGCGCTTCGGCGTCGTACTCGCTTTTTCAAGAGATTTGCACGATTTCACCCCATTCGTTAGTATTGGAATTATGGAAATGCACAAGTTTGATGACTGGTATTTAATTTCCCTGTGAACAAGCGGAATTCGTCCATCCCAGTTTGAAAGTAGTCTAAATCAAGACCGTGGAAAACGCCTCATTCCACTTCGTTTTATAAAACATTAAAACAGTACTTTTATATCCATTTTGTAGTTAAATTGTAGTTAACTCTCAAGTATGTGATTCGTATTGGTTAATTTTTGCACTGAACTGTAGTTTTAACTATAGTTTGTGATTCAACCGACCCCTGAAGTATATGACTAACACTTTTCGCCATGTCATATAGATATAGCCTAGTTCTCCAGATTGCTGCTTGGATTACGCCCCACTTTATCATTCGAAGTATTTATATCAGAAAGGGTAAAAAGTGCTTTAATCGGAACGGAGAAGACGTACATGTCATCCATGCAGTCGGTATGTCGGTTGTATTGAGATTGACTCACTAAACGGCAGGAACTATATATTTAATACATCCAGGGCTTAATGAGCATAAGAGTCCAGGAAATCGTAAGTCCAGAACAGAATTTGCATCTTACCATCATTTATACAATTATACGCAATTATAGCAGGTGCTCGTATATCCCGTTAGAACTATCTCACAAGCTGTGCTCAAATTATCGAATAACGATATGGACACACCCGAGAGATTCATAGACGTTTGGAAGCCGCTAAACAATTTGAGAATGCCTGCATGAAAAATCCTCTTTAACACATCTGCGCTAAGACACGAAGACGCGAAAACTGACAACATCCGGTATTTGATAAACAGATTTAAAGGTGAATTTAACAGTCAGGTCATAATAACGCTATCAGTCAACAGCGCGCTGACATCATCTTAGATATTTATATTTAGAGCTTTTGGTTATGCATACATTGTAGCATATTGTGCAGGGATAGATGCCACATAATCAAGTATCTTTTTAGAGCACGTATCATTTGGCTCAATCTCCTTTCTATTCTGTCTAAACAATCAAATTGCAAGCGAAGCACATGAGAAGAAAAGATCGTTTACAAGGAACATTACGATACAGTGATTCGGAACATTTTCCTGTTATGCAGTCGCCTTTGAATAACACTCAAAAATGTTCCATTTCAAATGAACACAAAGAAGAGACTCCTGTCAGTTCAAACGGCAAAGAAAGACGACGAACTCACTGCATTAACATGGCGTTTGGAGAACTTCGAAAATGCATTCCAAACGTCCCAACGGATACAAAGCTTTCAAAAATAAAAACTTTGCGTTTGGCTATTAGTTATATTCAGTATTTGACAGAGATGCTGGACGCTGAAGAAGACGACTTATACAGAGCGAGAATCATAGCTTACGAAATTGCAAGCAAAAACGATCACAATGTGATAAAACGGAAGAAGGTCGTTAAAAGCGTAAGTGTGTTATATTATACGATGTGTTCATTCTTAGTATAATTGAGCATGGAACAGTTTCGGCCTAAAATGTATAGCGATAACATCCATGAAAATATCATTCATTTTTATTCGTTGATCTTCTTTATATCAGCTTTTCGACTATCATCTACTTATGATCACTGCCACTGGTCTGATTAGCCATGGCCAACATTCCCTCGAGTAAAATCCTTGCAGTTTTCAATAAACAAGCTCAGTCAACTTATCTCAAAACTCCCACGTTCAGTTCCCCCTAATATAAATAGGTAGTCCAAGCGCGAATAAAGAAGTATAAGGATTTCGCGAAATTGCAAAATTTGAGCGCAGTCTGAGTATATGAGGCCTTTTAATACTAGCCTATAGGGAATTTTCAGTGTTGCCCACTAGGTATAAGCTACAGCCATACTTACAGGTCTATATGATATAGTGTTATTTCGTAAGATGTATGTATGTATTTGTATACTGTTCCGTGAATATAGATATCAGGTAAAGTTGGCAAAGTTGCACATATTGGAATTGGCTTACGAGATTTACTCATAGGTTTTCCTTAAGCCTGTTTTCCACTAGCGAATTTGTTCGCGCGAATCTTTTGTATTATGAGCTCTCGGCTGGAACTAATTAGATTTTTAATCGATTCTTTTCAATTTAAACAATAGAAAATTCGCTTCGCGCGAAGAAATTCGCCAGTGGAAAACAGAATTGGCCTTTTGCTAACTGATTAACAAATACCTTGATTAACAAGTGCCTTGCATCGACACGTCGGACTCGAACAGTGCATCTTTCTGGGTATTTTCTATTTTATAACCAAGACGAAACACGAGAAGCGACCTATAAAATATAGTATAGTTGCGCATATTAATCGAGCAACTCTTCTTAATAAGGACTTTGAAAACAGTGAAGTCTCCTTTGCTTGCAAAAAACTCGTTTATTTGAATTTAAGACACAATAAATTTCTTTAAGGTTTCAGATCTGACTTTTATTTATGATAAAAAAAACCCAGTAAAATAAAAACATGAACAATTCTCCATTACCTGTAAGTATGTATGTATACGGACTGGAACCAGAAAACATCGTGCATGGTATATAGGTTTCATTATATATTATACTCGTGCATGTGATCAGTGCATGTATTGAAGTTTAATTATTTGACTATGTGTATGCATTTGCGAGTCGGTGACTAATTTACTCTTGTTTATATGGAAATAAGTGCTGCGAGCTTTTTTGTTTCACAAATTTATCAGCAGGAAAATGACTGGTTTTAAGGTTTCTACAATCATTGAAGAGGTTGAAGAGATTTTAACTTTTTTACCAGTCCTTGCCATTTGAACGAAGCCATGAGTTGCTTTAATAGCCTAATGGTTGCCACCATCAACTATATCAGGCTATATGTAATAAATGGGTTTTGTGATTGGGACACTCGGCGGCGGCGGCGGTATAACAATAGGGAGTTTAAGCATGTAGGACGGCAACACGACGACGACGGCAACCAATACAATGAGTCAATTGAAAAGAAATAAATAATTAAAGTCCTGGGGGAGTTTCAGACGTGGTCGTCGCCCTGTTGACAACGGCAAATCACAGATTTTCACGTCTTTTATATAACGCCTGCATTTCAAGCCGTAACAAGTGCAACCTAAAATTCGGTTCAGTAGAACTCTTCCCAAACATAAAGCCAATGTTTTCAACTACTTTACTGTATTAACTTCTTACGAATTATAATATACGACAAGGTTTCTTTACTATCATTTATTTGAAGGAATTTGTTTTGCCCGTCGTCGTCGTGTTGCCGTCCTACATGCTTAAGCTCGCTAATAAAGCATGCACGTTAATAAAACTAAAGAATAAATTATCTAAAGACGAGTCACAAATTAACCGCTCTGATGTAAACTTTTGTTAAAGCCTAAAGGAACATGTTCATTTTAGGTTTTATAATTTATATTTTCATATTTCATAATGATGTACGCACACTGTTGGCAGGATTTGTGTATTCAGGATAACTTTGTGTGGCTTTAATGAAACTATTAATAACCGGACGAAACCTAGGCGAAAATCCAACTCAGAACAAATTTGACGTTTTTTGTCTTGCCTCTTGGCATTTCAACACGATAAATCTAGCCAAGTTCACTCAATTTTAATAACGAATATCTTCGCTGATAATATCGTGGTTTGCGCCTGTTTACATCCTGGGACCAAATACAGCATGGTTCTGATCACGGTTAATCGTGTTCTGATGCAAACAGATGGAACTGCGGAAGTTTTCTTTCCATTCCCTTTAAATCAATGATATGGGAATGGTAGCTCCTCTGTTATTTGCTAAAATTAATAACCGCGAATATAAACTATAAACTATGTTGATAATGTCCAAATTCGAGATAGAAAAAGGTGTGAAGAATTTGCAAATATGACAAACTAGCTACAGTTATTGCTGTAGGTTGCCACAACCTGTTTGTTATGGAATGTTTCAGTTTCTTAATTGTTTATGGTGGCAAATCCAGTAAAAATGGCGTTCCACTAAAAAATCAGGAGACATTAGATTTAGATTCCGAGGTAGACACCTTACGGCACTGAAATTAAGGAACATTTTAAAGTTTTCTGCCATTTGAGATTTCAATGTTGTTAATTCATGTCCATCGCCAATGATACTGTTATCACACCATTATTAAGCAGGCGCCTGTCCACGAGGTAAATATGACGTAGGGTCCCTAACCGCGGTCCTTGGGGCCATAGCCGGGCTAAGCCCCCCGCAAATAGATGTGAGTGGGATCGAAGAATTTTATGAGATTCTTCGTTGTCTGAAATGTAAAATGAACAAAAATGATATAGTTTCTACCCGTCAAATCTTCCCCTCAAACACAGGAAATGCCATGTCTAGTTCACATTTCCCACACAAACCAAACAAATCGTCTATGGCCGCGAAAAATCATCTTTTTAAAAGTCACTGCACAAGATTATTTAGGATTCTTTAGACGGAGCTTTAGACTAACATCTTGGTCGGTCAGAATGCCACGATTTTGTGAAATCCTGTTCAATCAACTAAAAATGCCATCATTTATTGAAATTAATATCAATCCAAATCTCTGGACGCATTATGTCATTCAAGTTGACAATTTAGCTGAATGCATATATATTTGCAGGGTAACTCGTCGCATAGGACTATTGCTAATTGTCACCTTGTCTGCAGGAAATTAAATGCTCTCTTGACCTTGTGCTTCTCCTATAATCACATTTAGTTATACTTTTTGGCATTTCCTTTAGAAAATCTTATTATACTTGGGTAATGAGCTGCGCTGATAAACAAAAACTACCTTTTTCCAAACTATAATAGTATTGGTATATTACAAATAAAGTGTGTGGATAGTGGATAGTTAATTGCGCTTATTTCCAGCTCATGATGAATGGATGTATTTCGAGACATCTCGTTCGATCATCCCACACATTTAGAATCTGAGCGTATAATCTTCAATTTTTTAATGCAATTACTTTCGGTACTGAAATCCCGACTGATTCATTTCGGTGGTTGCCGTGGTTCTATAATGCACTTGTCACTGGGAAGCCCACCCCCCCCCCCACCCACCCCGGGCATACATGGAGCATTGACTCTAAGCGAAAATATCTGCAAAAATGCCCCATAACATGGGGACCAACATAAAGTCTAACCCCGTCTAAACCCCTACTGAGCACTTCTCAATAGCATAATATTCAATAGCATTTTATTATTGACAACAAATCTTAAAAATAACAATGTTCATATAAAAATGAATCAAGAGAACGTTTTTCTTCAACTGTTTTAAAACAAAAATTAAACGACCAAACTTTTACACATGCAAATGATAGTTTGAGATATAAATACTCTGGTATTTATATCTCAAACTATCATTTGCATGTGTAAAAGTTTGGTCGTTTAATTTTTGTTTTAAAACAGTTGAAGAAAAACGTTCTCTTGATTCATTTTTATATGAACATTGTTATTTTTAAAAGAGGCAACAAAGAGGCAACATATAAATGCATTTACATAACAATAAAAGCCTTCAAGTTGACCTTCGGAATTCGCCATTTTGAAATGCGGTTCCCAGGGGTTCCCAGTGACAAGTGCATAATGTCATTGTGCGCAACATCGATTGTCGACCGTTGTACAGTACTCTCTTTTAACGTAGTGTGTGTGGGGAGGGTACCGTGACTTGAAATGGTAAATACGCCAAGTTCTGTCTAGCGAACATTGTATTTGTAGTCTAGATTATAGTAAATCCAGTTTGGCTTGTTATCATTTAATTTTAGCAATATTTGGCAAACGTTTTAATTTTGGTCTTTGAAAAGTTGAGATAAACTGTTCTCTGGAGTACATTAAATCAATTAAGCTGCATAGCTTTTCACAAGAGCGCTATCGTTAAATGTTACTTACATATCAGCATTTCCGTTTTACAGGATAAAAATAGCTACGATTATCGGCTGCAGATACGATAAAGATGTTTGTTCAAGGGATTTGTTCAAAATTAAATGAAAAAAGATTTGTGAATTGCACAAATGCGATATTTTTATGCAGGTACATCCGGCGTTACGACGCTATCAAATATATATATAATAATCGACGATGACGACAATAATATGTTCTATAACACAGAAATCAGAAAGTTCGTCTTAGTTGTATTGAATTGCGTAACAAGCTAGACCAGCAACATTTTACTTCATATCGCAGTTAAATGCCTGTAAAAGATTAAACACCTGCAGGGCGGCCAGCCGGTCGAATCTGTTATTGGCAGTAATCCTCGATTAAAATAAAAAATTTCAGTTTGTTTCTGGCTCCGTTCACTCGGGACGGAATGAATTCAGACCAGAACCGTACTCAAATTTGCACGACTTCTCCTTGTGCGTTTACAAGGGACGGATGGAACAGAGTTCATGCCACTATTCTCCATGCCACCCAGTCATTCACTGTTGACTTATTTTAATTTATTTATTTTATTTACAATCTTTGTCAAATTTGACAGGTTAGTCCCAGTCCCACAGAGCATCACCTACGACCCCGGTAGGGTTGTATATTTTGATGGGCATAAAAATCATGGCTATTGATTTGACGGAGCACAACAGAAATATTTAACCACATATTAAGGGGGTACGAAACATTTATTAGCAACTACCAGCAACCTCGTTCCTAGGCTCTTCCCCAACGAGAGTGGACGCAACCTCGTACCCAAGGATTTTACGCTTGGATCCCTGGGGCCAGTCGTCCAAAGCTCTATTAGCATTAACCCTATGTTAAAATTCTACTAAACTACTCCTGTTACAGGAGGGTCCAAATGTTTCGCTTATATTTATTATTATTACTGGATTTATAACTACATACAATAACATAAGTTAAATTACTATGTAGTTTACAACTTAATTTAATTACAATTATTTACTATCCTAATTGTTGTTCATAGTATTAAAAAAGTTAATAGCATGTGAAAGCGGGCTATTTTTAAATCTATTAGTTCTACTAAAAAGTTGTATCAACAATTTTTGTTCCCTCTAGTGTTTCTTCCGTCACCTCAGATCTTTTTGGAGGAAGCAAATGATTAAGCTTATATGATCTTCTTGAAGACTTGTTCGGTCATATCTGATATTAATTTGAAACAGTGGTCTTTTCTTCGTTGTTCCAATATTATCAACTTGTTCGCTTTCAATACCTGTTCGTAATCTTGTCCTGGATATATTATACGAAATGCTCTTTTTGAATCCTTTCGATATTGCATTGTTGTTTAGCAGTTAGACCCCCAGACCATAAAACATCACCATATTCTGAAACCTGCCTGATTATTGAATTATAAAATGCCAACAGGTTCTTGGTGAGGGCACCATAATTCTTTAAGATTTTTAAAAAGTAGTCTTTTCCGGTCCTTTTTAATCAAAGCCCAAGTGTTAGTCTCCCATTTCAGATTATTATCGATCCACACACCCAGTAATTTGTAGGAGCTAACACGACTTATTGGAGACTGTTCCGCTTATAGTTCAGGAATTTCTGTCTTCGTTTTTCTGAAGTCTATAATCATTTCTTTGCACTTTTTACTGTTCAAAATCATGTCTTGGTCTTTCGACCATTCCATCACCAAGATTAACTGTTCCTGCATATTGCCTATCTGGTCACCCGAACCATGCTGTGACACGTCCAAAATTTCTGATATAAAGGTGGTGTCGTCCATATAGATGACTACCATATTACTGTCGTTTTCCAAACAAGCTTGTTCTAAGCTAACGAATGCAAGTGGGCCAATTTTACTACCTTGGGGTATGCCCCGTTAACATCTTCTAAGTTTGAGGTCACGTTTCCTAATTTAGTTATCTGGTTTATCAAGTCGAATGTTTTACTAAAATCCAAAAATAGTACCCTAATTACGGTCCTCGGTTTCTCCAGAGCTTGATACCAGTTGTGTAGTAAATTTAATAGAGCCAGGATTGTAGATGAGCCCAGGAGACCACCATATTGTGCTGCGGGATATGTTAGAAGAAATGTCTTCCATCATCCATTCAACTACAAACAACTCTTGGATCTTAGAAAAAATACTTGTGAGGGCAATTGGGCGTATAAAGCTTCTACAGACGGCAATGGGACAATCTTCGGGATGGGGCAGATATCATATGCTTTCCAAATCTTTTTTTCAAGATTTTCAAAAAAATAGTTTTTAAAAAAGTTTTAAAAGAGTTTTAAAAAGCAAAAAAAGTTTAAAAAGTTGGATTTTTAAAAAAGTTTAAAAAAATTAAAAAGTTTAAAAAGTTAGGGTTAGGGGTTAGTGGTTAGGGTTGGGTTAGGGTTAGGGTTAGTATTAGTATTAGTATTAGGTGCCGCGAATTTATTATTATGATAAATTCAAAATGTGCCGCGAATTTATCATAATGATAAATTCGGACGTGTTTAAGAATTTACTCATATAGTAAATTCAAAGGTGGAGCTCATGCTGTTGTAAATTGATCAACTTTTTCACCAAGTGATTGGATGGAGAGAACATTATTCCAGTCATAGTTTGAAAGGCGACTTCTGAATAATGTCAAATTAGATTCTTTTGCTGGGCGGACTTTGCACTTTCGTTTCGAGATTGAGTTTACATGATTCCCATTTCCCAGCCGAGAACTTTAATTTTACGCAAGAATGATCACTAGTACCCAGGGTAGCAGAGATTACTGGTTTCGAATAATAATCCTTTATATTTGTGAAAATTAAGTCAAGCGTAACTTCTTTTCTTGTTGGCGAATGGACTATTTGCTTTAAGTTACAATGAATGGAAAACGTTTTGGGGTCAAAGCCGTTGCCCCTTGGGTTAAAATCACCAGTGATGATAAATGCAGAATCAGGACTTTCAGTTATAAGTTTATCATATGATTCCGATAGATAATCATAAGCGGCTTTCTCGATGTTATCATGTAATAAATCCGGTGGCAAATAAATGCATGCGATAACCAGGCGTGAAATTGACCCCGGAAGTTTCTTTGGCTGGCAAGTTATCCATACACACTGTATACTCTCATTTGTTAAATCACTATGATCACGAGTTCGGTACGGCAAAGTTTCATGTACATATATAGCTACACCTCCTCCTTTTCTACCACTTCGGTCCAGGGCATTTTTTAAGAATTCGTCAGTGGGGAGGCATCTACAAAAAGGGACCATACTGTACCGAGTGTGGAACCAGCTTGATAAACTTAGAGGACTGACTCCCACGAAGCGCCACCATGGTTGGCACAGAGCGGGAAAATTTTGAAAATTTTACGTCTCTAAATCGTCAGAAATGGCATTTTCAAAATCTTCTCTACCTCTTTTGTTAGGCCCTTCCATTAATTCGTTCATTATGATTTGTGAGTCTATGCTATCCGCGAGTCAGGATGGATTATTACGAGAAATGTTATCAAAATATCGATTACCGATATTTGATTATATATATATATACGATTTCAAATACTTCTAGTTTCGAAATCAATTTTGTTTTGTGGGGGGGCCAAAATTATCCCCCCCCCCCCATAAAACACTGGGTTGGGGGCCCGTTGCGCTCTGCAGTCACTAACTTGTTTAGCCGAGCCTTCCAACAACTCAAATATATAGGGTCTAGGAAATGCAATCCACTGGAAAATTTTTAAAATCTAATAAGGTATTTACAACACAATGTTTAGCATTAAAAATAAAATACAGGACATAAAATTCACAAAGCAAAAATTTCAGTTACTAGAATATCAAACCTCCCTTTAGAATATCAAACCTCATGTTTTGCTTATATTTTAGAGAAAAGGGACTTTGACTGGGGGTGGGCAAAATGGTTGAGTGGGGGGGGGCACACCATGGGGGCTGGGGGAGCTTTGCCCCCCCCAGTTATACTGTATAGTTTTAAAAAAAATGCCCTGCTTCGGTCAGCTCTAATAATATCATAGTTAGGTAAACTTACGGATCGCTGGGGACAGATTCATCTAGCCAAGTCTCGGTAATGCATATAATTTGATGGTCGGCTTCACTGCTGAAACAAACAAGTTCGTCGATTTTCCCATTATATTTGAATTGATACGGAAGATTTGCGAGGTGTTTTAATTCTATTTTAGAAATGAAGGTTTATAAGTCTTGTGGTAGATGTCTGGTCCCTAATTTATAAATTCGAACGAGACTTAATTGGAGTAAGTCTTAATGACTTTAAAATACTCATTAAAAATCCATAAACCTTGTGGCAAATCATGTCAGCCATAACATGTCACGTGGAGTGACTTTATATCTGATAAAACTCATCTTCATTAGTATTCTTTATATAATTGTTCATATCCTAATTAGTATGATTATATAATTATTCATCCTAATTAGTATTCTTTTGTGGTCGTATTTTAAGCTATTCAAAACACGAGGAGTGTATCTCACTGATGGTGAAGGAAGGAGTTTAAATACTACTTCAAACACTCATTAATAATTCATAAGCTTATTGGCAAATCATGTCAACCATCATATGTCACGTGCAGTGGCTTTAAACCTGAAAAACACTCTTAATTAGTATTCTTTATATAAAGAATACTAATAAGGCAGTAATATATTGTAGTCGTGTCCTCATGAGTATTCTTTATATAAAGAATACTAATAAGGCAGTATATCTATTGCATTTGTAGTCGTGTTTGAAGCCGTTTAATAAACTCGCAGGTCGTGTTTTATTAGGTCTAAAGCCACTCGCGCTGCGCCCTCGTGGCTTTGAACCTAATACAATAAAACACTCCTGCTTATTTATTAAACAGTACTTAATATTTCAACTTTTAATATCTTCTCATTCATTTTTTGTAAACTTGATATTTGTGTAGGAAAAGAAAGAGAAGAAACAAGATCGAAAGTGCAGACACAGTAGAACAGGATGGCCACAACATGTCTGGGCTCTTGATTTACGTTAGCCACATTCAACGACCTTTGGGAGTCGATTATAACAAAAATCTACATACTGTAGTGAAACTTTCAATTTTCAAGTTCTAACCTCATATCTTTACTACATTATTAGGAGGTTAAACAACTTCTATTGCTTTACTTTGGTGACATGATGACACTGGGGGCTGTTAAAGCATATTCGTTCCAATTCTAGGATCCTGAACCAAAATTAATCCACTCTTAGGAGTTGACCAAAATTAATTCAATGCACCTTTAGAAATGGTATTTTGCCGACATAGAGTGAAAAAACCCGTTTCGGTCAAAAGTTACAGTATTTTAAAATTTGAAATTAAACCATGAATCCAAGGAGAAAATATCAAATCACTAGTCTGCAATGAAAGTTTAATTAGTGAATAAGTCGTGTTGCGAAACATACCGCTGTTTGTATATGTTCATCAGAAAATGGGATTGCAGATGTATTATATTAATTGTATTTATCTTGTAACAAAATGAAACGGTTAAGTCAAAGTGGTTAAAAAGTCTGGGAGCTGATATCATTGGCTGGGAAAGGTTATTTTTTGCAGCCCAGATTTGACAATGTCAATGGGTTGGTGTGTAAATAGTTGGCATTCCGCAAAATTTGAATTTTTCGAACTTCGTAACGCACCTCTCGTTAAAATATTTTTCCTCAACCCTCCTGATCTGTTAATTACCCGTGATTATATCAGGAGAGTTGAGGAGATATTTTAACGAAAGGTGCGGTTACGAAGTCCGAAAAATTCAAATTTTTAACGGTTTGGTTCCAGACCAGATCGACTCACGAGTTCGGAGAAAGTTCTTTAATTTACATTAAGTTGTTTTAATTCTTCAAGGAAAAGCGAGGGAAATGATTTTACAAATTGGAAAAATAGAACAAACATAAATATGTATAGCGGCGGCTTTAGAAGCGTTTGGCAATATTTTATCGGCAAGTTTTGTTGAAATTTAGGTCTTGCCCAAGTTCGCCCGGCGATACAGCCTACCTTTGCGTTCTTGATAGCGGGTGGTAATATTAGATGATATACAATATAGGCCGGGTTCAACCAATGGCCTGAAAATCAACGAAAGTGAAGTAAATGACACAAATGACACAGTAAACAAGTAAGTCCACCAATATTTTTAATCAATGCATATTTAGGCTCTTTTTTACAGTATTTTACAATATATTATAAAGTGTATGTTAAATCGCATTCTCATGATGTCTTTATATCATTATATCAAACTAAAATCACTCCTAAAACACCTAGAATACATAAAGGAAAGTAAGTAAGTTATACTTTATAATTTAATTAAAGTAAATGTTAGGCAAAATATAATAAAATACAAAATAAATAAAAACCCACACAGAGCCTGGGCCACTGTGACTTAGCGAGGGCTAAAATCGGGTTATCTTTTCACGTCACGCAATCACGAAACCTAATCCAATCCCTAACCTCCTAACCATTAACCAATCATATTTCGTGACTGCGTGACATGAAAATGTAACCAAAGTGGTTACACACACACCGAGAATTATCCGACGTGTTTTGACCAATCACGAACGAGAATAGCCTTTGAATATATAATAATTACAGTTATTCCACGTTCTTATCGAGTTCGTCAGCTAGATGCATAGCCAATGCAGACATGGCGCAGGTTGGATTCCAGGAAGCACCAGTAGGCCAGAGGGCACCACCAGTGAGATACACATTGTCGACACCACGGAATCGATAATCCAGACCCACAGGGGCTGACTCGTCGTCACCTATCCACATAGTTGATGCATCATGGACCAGACTCGGAACACGAATCAGCTCAGCAGTAGGACGCCCGGTCTTCCAAGTATTAAAATGCCAGTACTCCAGCTGATCACCAGAATCCAAGAAATTCTCGAGAATTTCAAAAGTAGACTCGTCCATGGTATTCCAAAGAGCGTTGTCTTTGTCGTTGGCCACGACCTGCAGAGTAGCGTTGCTGGTGATATCTGCATCATTGTTGAGACGAAACCAATTATCTTCGTTGTTGTGATCAAGCTGACCAAGGCAAGCGCAGGCAAAAACAATATGTAGCGGGTCCTTGGAGGTTCGCCGTTGTTCCAACGATGGTGCGGCAAATACATCCGGAAGATAGCGCATAATGCCATAAATATTCTCCTCTGGTGTCTCATCTATGATGGCAGTTAACTGAATGTGGAACTGGTGCTTTGAAACGGGATTTTCACCGGCTATGTACACAGCAGCCATTTCAAGTTTTACTTTAAGGAGCTCTCTAAGAGAGGAATACCAGTTGCTGGTGCCAGCTATGTCGTCAGTTAATGGAATACGCGCGATGATGGAACTGATGAAGTGAGAAGTAAACCGGTTTCCAATGCCACTTAGCATCGAAAAAGAAGTGGACGGGAAAGAATTGAGCATGAGCGTAGTAGGAGGAAGAGTACCCATAGCCAGAATTAGCTTAGCATCTCCAAGGGTAAATTCCCCCTTGCTGGTCTCGAGGGTTATTGCTTTGCCACTTTCTTGGACTATCTTCTTGACCAGGCAACCCAACATTATTTGCAACGGCTGTTTCTCTCCTTTCCCGGTTTTATACTTTGTGACCAGCAATAGATCCAGCAGAGGGCCTGAAACGGAATATTTTTGATAGTCTTCATATCTGAAAATTGAAATTGAAATGGTGTATCAAAAAAAGGAGACCTTTAGAAATCAAGCATATTGTTAAAATTTGAATGCCTTTTTAATTGCACATATGCTGAACCGTGGTGCGTGAAATATTGATGGAGTGCATATATTAGAAAAAGGAGACCTTTAGAAATCAACCATTGTTATAATTTGAATCCTTGAGCAGTTTGCTAAGCCCACGAGTGCGTAACATGCGATCTACGTATACAGTATGCATGACAGATTGTTCCCAGGAGCAGACAATCTTTTGTTTAAATGTTATTTCAATTTCTAAAGGTCTCCTTTTTCTAATATATGCACCCCATCAATATTTCACGCACTACGGTTCAGCATATGTGCAACTGAAAAGGCATTCAAATTTTAACAATATGCTTGATTTCTTAAGGTCTCCTTTTTTTTTGATACACCCTGTATAAAATGGCAATTCCCTGAGGAGGGATTTACGTTCATTTAGTTCAGACATGACTAACAAAAACTAAAGTATAGTTTGTATTTACTTATCTGCCACAGGGGCGGATTTAGACCGTTGCAACTGTAGCATATGCTACGGTCAGATTTTCCATAGGCCAGTTCTAACATGGATCATAAAATCAATCTAAAATATAATTTAGCAATATTTTGTTTACTTTCCTTGTTTATATTTCAAGGTTTTATTTTATTTAGTTTTATATGTTTAAAACATTTTATTTTGACAAATTGATGACATTGATACGTAACGTTAATTGTTTTAAGAATTCCCGCCCGAAAATACGGTTGTAATTGCCCGTTTGCGGGTCATTACGCAATGGACTATAGCTTAGAAAATATCATCCTGCAGAAATACACCGTAGCGTGTTGCCCA
>CACRXK020001779.1:0-49871 GCA_902702795.2 Paramuricea clavata
TCTATAAATCTGCGTAATCTAGAAATATCTTCCAACTGTGCCTCTCTTGCTTCCTCTACAGTTCTCTGTTCTAGTGTCCTATCCCTGGCTTCCTTCAAACTGTCAATTCTTTCTAGGAGGGAATTATACTCAGTTGTACCTTCCGCAGATGTGGCGCGTTCCACGGTTTCACCAATAGCTTCATTAAAGTAGTCAGCCTGAATTTGTAACGCTCCATTGGGACCTGTTCTGCCTTCTATACTTGATCCATCAGGTGGGTTAAGAACACCTCTCAGTTCATTATTTTCTTGCATTGTTAGCCCTGGAAGGTCTCCTAGTTTTGCGCTTATATCCATTAACTCAATGTTCTCACGGTCAGCGTATTCCTCATCACTGTAATCAAATTGCGGCTCTTCTCTGGTATCCTCATAAAGTGATTCATCACTTCTAATTATATTGTCGGGATCTGTAGCTACCTCTTTTATTTTCTTTAGGAGGTTCTTATATTCTCTCAGGGCAGGTGAGTCCTTTGAGTACACTAGATTCTTGGTCTTACCACGTTTCATTATTTGTGTGCCACTTTTGTCAATACCTTGTTCACTTCTAAATACCAACACCTCTGTACCATCCTTAAGTGTTCTTACAGATGATCGTTTTATGAGTTCCCTGACATATTTATTCTTTGGGTCTAGTACTAGTCCCTCCTTACCCTTGATAACTCTTGTGACAGCTTGAACACGCTCTACTTGGTTTTCGAAATCTTTCTTTTTATTTGCTGTAAGTCGGTCTTCTGAGAACTTTTTCAGTTTCTCTAGGCGGGCTTCTATTTCATCCCAGTCAGCGTCAAATGATTCGTTGAATGCATCTAGCACATCTGGAAGTACATTGTTTGGATCTTCCACAAAGTTGACTTCTGGGACAGTTGTGCTTCCTGATGGACCTGAAATGTTCACTGTACCATCATTTCCTTCGGTGAAAGTTGTTTCTTCTATTGCACGTCTCTCCATGAGATCCTTTACATAGTCCAGTTCACTTTTAAGATTAGTTATTACTAAAGGGTCATCACCATACATAGCCTCTCCCTTCACCCTTGTATCTAACCTACTAAAAGCTGTCGTTAGGTCATCATAATTTAGGTCGTCATATTGAGGATAAGTTTTTTCTGTCTCCTCTAACTCAATGTCATCATAGTCCTCCATAATACCTTAACTTATGTTAGGGACTTGATGTCTCCAGCTGGTATCCAACTGTTAAATTTGTCATCGTAACCTAACCACTTAATGAGAGCCATCTTTTTACCCTTTAATGTTCTTCTCCTCAATACTTTCTCTATCTTAAAATCAGGTTCTCTTCCTTCAGCGCTATACAGTTCTTGTTCATAGAATCTGCCAATTATTGGTTCATCAGCACTGTCTTTTATTGAATACGTGTTTGGATGACCGTGATACACTTCCGTCACAGTGAACAACTCCTCTGTAAAATTTGCTTCATATCCTTTTGTGAACACTGATTTGTACTTTGAAATCCTGACACTTTCTCCGACAGCAAACTTTGGTTCCGACGGCTTGCCTAAATTGTGACTAAAAAGTGTCTTCCATACTTCAGTCCAGTTGGAATCATTTACACTGTCCGGTGTTGTTTTAATTGATCTGTTTACTGAACTGTTGTAATTATCGGTTAAGTCTTGAAGAACGTCTAACCATTTATATGTACTGGCACTGTAAAAGTACTTCCACATTAGAGCCTTCAGTGTTCTGTTAAATCTTTCCACAACTGCGGCCTTTTTGTCTGAGTAAGTAGAGAAAAATTCAATGTTATGTTTATTAAGCAATAACTTTACTTCTTTGTTGTAGAACTCTGTGCCTTGATCAAACTGGGCGAATTTTGGGTATTTACCAAAACGATTATTAAATTGCTCTAAAATGTTACTGACTGCGTCCTTCATTGATGTCGCGTTTTTCCTATACACTGGTACTGTGAATGCGTACCTACTTAGTATTTCGATTGATGTTAGAATCCATCGGTATCCCTTATTCTTGTCGTCATATTTTGTCATGTCAACTAAATCCATTTGTAACTGTTCACCTAAAGTCTGAACGTACGTCTGTCTGAACTTATGTTTCCTAAACACTTGTCTGTACCTCGTGTACGTGTCCTGCTCATTTATCCATTTCTTAACCTGGTTTCTGGTTACTTTAAGTCCATCTGATATTGCTCTAAGATATAGTTTCTCTGGTGTCTGGAATCCAGTCTTAGGATTGTAGTAAATATCTCGTAGTCCCTGTTCTTTGATAATATCATCATCCATCTTATTTTAACAGATGTAAGCTAACTACTCCAGGTACATCTCGATAAGCACTTCACCTATATCAATAGGTTTCCCGTCTTGATCAGTCGTGTAGAATACAAGTTCTGAGAAAGAACCCTTAATAACCGAAATCCTGCTTTCAACATCAATGTAACTAACAACTGAGCCTAATAATGGTCTGTCAGTTGGAACTGTAACACTTGTTATCACATCGCTGGGTCTTCCTCAAGAGTTAACGTTAAAACTGCTACTAACTAGGTTGCAGTGTATATTTACACATCGTAGACCGTTATTAAAGTCAACTTTGCTATCACTTGTCAAACTCCTCCCTTTTAGTAGGATCATAGGATTATTAAATCTACTAAAACCTAACATAGTCAGTAATCGCGTCTCTATTGTGATATCCTGTTTAACTACCTCTATCTGACATCCTGCTGTTTCTGGAAAATATGTTAGTTTAACACCGTGTCTCTCAAGTAATTTTCTCATACTGTCAAATGTATAGTAGCCCTTACTGACAATCACGTCAGTTTCACCACCAGCTGTTTTAACCTTGAGAATAGTTGTTGGTTCTCTTATATTGAAATATTCCCAGAAAACTGAAACTCTCTTCACAAAGACTGAATTATAATTACTTGTTAAAACTTAATTCTGTAGTGATATAATAGTGTGTGAGCTCTGGAGTAAAATTGTGAACTTCATCCTAATAACATACGTTAGGTTATTAAGAATGAGATTAGGTGGAGGAGATGTTGGGAAGTCGCCGTACAGATCTTACCAAGAATATGAAAAAAAGTATGGAAAAAGAAATGGTGAAAGTCATGTTGATCCAGTTGCTGGTAGAAAAGCCGAGGACGCTGAGAGGGCTAGGTTTATTAAAAAGTACCCTCACGCAGATATGAAGAGGTTTAAATTTGAAGCAATGACTACCAGTAGTGGTGATATAGGAGTTATTATATGGTTTGTTGATTTAGATGGTATATCTTCATATGACATTAGATATGACGGTTTTAAGAAGGATAAGGAGTTTACATATTATCTCACAGGTACTAAGGAAATCATTACCCCCGCACAGTTTATACCTATGACTGATACTAAGGTTACAAAAAGTGAGATTCTAGGTTTAGTTGACGGTTGGCCTCTAAAGTGGAGGTTGGGTTCTGATGTAAAAGCTAGGTTAAACAACAACGATACATTTGATAGGTTCAGCTGGTTTCCTAGGATTGGGTGGAACACTCCTGCACATTCATTCAAGGTTTACGTGGATGGTAAAAGCTTCTTTGTAACTTCCGGGGAGGCCGGCGGAAATATGCTTCCTAAAATTGAAGACAGTATTAAGATTGATGGTGTAAGTACAGTGTTCGACTATAAGAAACCCTACTTTGCAGCTCTTTGCGGCGCATATATCGCAACATATCTATGTAGAATCACAAGTGGTCATCTTACTCCTAGTAATGATACTTACCCTGTGATAACAAGTATAATGAACTTTCACCTTTACTACTGCATTAGGAAGTATGTGTACAAACCTGAAAGATTAGTTCCCTATATGGATATGCTGGATTCTATTAAAAAGCATATACCTGTTAAGGGTAAGTGGGTAAAGAAAAGTGATTATTATGATGTTGTATACGATTATGGACTGGACTGGGAAAAAAGTAACTGGATAAAGGGTAGGGGTGACGGTAGCAATCCTGTAAGAAATGTAACCAATTCTTCAGTTATGACTGTTAATGGGTTTCTAAAATGAATTCGTGTACACTATGAGGAAAGAGTATCTGTTGCACTTGTTAGTAAGTCTGATTATTTAAGGTTTGTTAGTACTCAGACTGATCCGTATTTTGGACTTACAAAAACTGGCTTACTTCTATTAGGGGAATCAATTGAAGCTTACGTTTACTCTGTGTTAGGTGCACAGGCAGCTACCAGATCACCTATCACTGGAAGCTATGGAAAGTCATCTGCTACCCAGGTTAAGTTCAGCGCACTGGTAAATGATTGCGTTATTGAAGCTGATCCTGTTGTAACTCTAGGTAATATGAGAATTGCTATTAGAGACACAAATGTTGTACTTAACACAGCCGTCACCCCTGGAACTGTTCTGATTCCGTCAAGTCTCATAATTCTAAGTAAGCCTATACCTGGGTATAACAATATTCTAAAAAACGCAACAAAGGATATGAAAATAGGAGTTAATACCGAACTCAATTATGTTGGGGTTAAGAAGGCTAATCCCCGAAAGAAACAGCATCAAGATAATACACCAGTTCACCACCTTGATACTATTGATGGAAATAAAAAGGTTCCGGGAGGTCCTACAAGAGTTAAGCCTCAGGAAGGTTCTACAAGTGCCGAGACTCAAGTTGTTCCTATCATGAAACATAGTATGGTTAGTACCCATGAGTCTTCAGGAGTTAACTCTATCACTGGAGCTGGAATCGGTGCTATAGTTGTATTCATTCTAATGAAAGTTATCCTGTAAACATTGTGTATTCTATAAAATGGCTCTCTATAGAGGATACAACAAAGGAGTAAATAAAGTTGATCCATCAAGTGGTAGTGTGTTTGATAAGGACGGATTTACCATGAAGGGCGACATTGAGATGGATGGTAATGAGGTAAAAGGTCTGGGTGCACCTACAGATGATACTTCTGCGACCACAAGAAAGTGGGTGGATGATGAGATAGTTAAACAGGCTGCCCTTACAATCCAACCTGCAGGGTTTACAATGACTGGGGATATTGACATGGGAGGTAATAAAATAACTAATCTTGATAATCCTACTAACCCAGGTGATGCTGCTAGTAAGAGCTGGGTTGAGGGTAGCCGTAGACATGTACACGCAAGTCTACCTGGACTTATCCTTACAAATGACCTCAATATGTCAACAAATGAGATAAAGGCTCTAGGTGATCCTACAACTGGAAAGTCTGCTGTTAGTAAGGATTGGGTAGTTGGAATGCTAAATAGACCTGTAACTGGACTTGATATTGCTGGGGATATCGATATGAGGGACCATGAGATTAAGAATCTTAAGGATCCCTCCGAGGACCAGTCAGCTGTCACAAAGAAGTGGGTGGTCGATAATAACTTTAGATTAAAAGGTGGAATTATGCAAGCAGATGTGTCCATGGGAGGTTGGAGATTGTTTGATCTTATTGAGCCTAGAATAAATAGTGAAGCTGTATCTAAAGGTTGGGTTGAGAGTAAGCTGTCAATATTTACTACTACCACTGGTTTTAGGATGTCAGGAGAACTTGACATGGGTGCAAATCGTATTAAAAATGTTGCAATTCCGAAAAGTGGAGGTGACGCTGTTAACAATAATACTATGACGTCGTCCTTAAATTCTTTTAGAATATTAAGTGACACAAATTATCTTAAAAGAAACGGTGGCTCTATGACTGGAAATATGAATACAAATACTTTCCAAATTTATTCCAACGCTGTCCCTGACAGAGACTCCTCCCTTGTAAATAAGAAGTGGGTGGTTGATAGGATTTCAAGAGGTGGAGTATACTCGGGTTCAGGATTTACAATGGTAGGGGACATTGATATGGGTGGAAATAAAATTATAAATGCTGCTGATCCAACTACTCCCCAGTCTGTTGTTACAAGAAGCTGGTTTAATCTAAATGAAGGGACGTTCTTACGGTTAGATGGAACGGGGTCCTTAAATGTTGCCGGTACTGTTAATTTCACAAATGCACCCACATGTAATAGCAACCCATCTAGAGACATTTCCCTTGTAAATCGTGGGTACTTGAAGCTAAGCCTTCTACCGTATCTGACTCTTAGCGGTACAAGTGTAATGACTGGTAAACTTAAGATGGGTGGAAACGAAATTGAGAATGTTGGAGCTCCTAGTGCTGATAAATCTGCAGTCAACAAAAAGTGGGTGGAAGATAAGATTAGCGGTGGTAGAAGAAAGCGTGAGACTTACAGTGGACTTACATTATCTGACAACCTTGATATGGGAAACAATGAGATTATAAAATTAGGTGCTCCTACAACTGATAATTCTGCTGTATCCAAGAAATGGGTCACGGATCATGTCAGTGGTAGTTCTGTAAGTAGTAGTGGCTTTACTATGAGCGGTAATATTGACATGGCTGGTAATACTATTACGGGGTTAAACAGTGGGTCAACAGGGAGTTCTAGTGCTGTTTCTTACGGTTCTATGACTTCTTGGTGCTCACAGTTTCTTAAGCGTGGTGGTGGTGTTTTATCGGGTAACCTTGATGCTAACGATTATGAGTTGACAAGGGTTGGAAGTCCTACTACCGACGGTTCCGCTGTTAATAAGAAATGGGCAACTAATGAGTTCATGAGTAGTAGAGGTGGATTGGTAAAGGGTGATTTGGACATGGGAGACTCAAGTGGAATTCTCGATTTGAAGGATCCTGTAAATGATAAGGATGCTGTCAACAAACAGTGGGTAGAAAAGAATTTCCTAAAACCTTCAACTGGTCTTACTCAAGCCACGGCTGACTTAAGATATGTAAGAACACGTCGACATATACATGCAGAATGGATTTGGGGTTATCGCGGTGTTGCAGTTGCAGCAGCAAGGTACTATGCTTACTGTTACGAGCAAATTCCACCTTCTTGGAGAACAGATCCTATTAACAATATGACGGACCTGAATCTTGAGTCAATAAATATCAAATCAGACTACCCGCGTTTTTCAACTATTTTGAATATACCGATAGCTCTAATTCTGTGGGCTACCGTTTGGGAAAAGCAGTCTAACGGAAAATTCACAAAGGTTAAAAAGGAAATATCTCTTGCCACGATTGACTTGAGGAGACTGTCCTACACTTGGTTTAACTGAACTTTTACAACTACCGGCGGAAGTACAGCTTGCTATGTTTTCAAGGGTAATAGTATGTTCTATTTAGGTGGACAGGCTGAATTGGTAGATAACACTTTAGCTTGGTGCGTTATAGTTAAACCTGAACACTCAATGCCCACTGGTACTAGCATGGATATGTCCTTCTGCTGGTCACTCCGATATTCGGGGTCAGGTAGTTAACCTGTGGTTTATTATGAAGTAGAATGTCAAGGTGGAAGTCATGCTTCTCTTGCTTGGGTAAGATTTGTGGTTGTCGTAAGAGTTCTAGTAGAACTGGGAAGTCTGGTGATATAAATTTCTCTGTATCAAATAATATTAACATTGGAGTGAGCACACAAGATAAAAAAGATGATTCAAGTAATGTGTTTGACCCTAAGAGCCCAGGCCCCTTGAGTATAATTAAATATGATAATAAAGATTAAAATAATTCTGAAAAATAATAGATAAAAAATGGTCTAGAAAAATGAGCCCTAGCATATGATAATAATTCTTGTAAATAATAATGCTGAAAAATAATAGAAAAATAATAGAAAAAATAATGCCAAAAATAATAGAAAAAATAACGCCAAAAATAATAGAAAAAATAATGCCAAAAATAATAGAAAAAATAATACCAAAAATAATAGAAAAATGGTCTAGAAAAATATGAGCCCGCGTTTTTGAGGGGAAAATATGGAAACCGCTGACCGGAAGTTGGGTGAGACCGCGGGCCGAAAAAGTGGTCTAGAACCCTCATTCCCTATACTACTCATCTGCATTACAACTAGGGCGTGGTAGGTACAATTTTGACAAATTCTCATATTTATTGCGTATTTGTTAGCAATTCAAGTATTTTGTGTGTTTTTGTACCATCTCATGATAAGATGTTGCCCATCTGCATTACAACTAAGGCGTGGTACGTACAATTTTGACAAATTCTCATATTTATTGCGTATTTGTTTCCAATTCAAGTATTTTGTGTGTTTTTGAACCATCTCATGATAAGATGTTGCCCATCTGCATTACAACTAAGGCGTGGTAGGTATAATTTTGACAAATTATCATATTTATTGCGTATTTGTTACCAATTCAAGTATTTTGTGTGTTTTTGTAACATCTCATGGTAAGATGTTGCCCATCTGCAATACAACTAGGGCGTGGTACGTACAATTTTGAGAAATTCTCATATTTTTTGCGTATTTGTTACCAATTCAAGTATTTTGTGTGTTTTTGTACCATCTCATGATAAGATGTTGTCCATCTGCATTACAACCAAGGCGTGGTAGGTACAATTTTGACAAATTCTTATAAACAGTGTAGCACAGTGGATGGAAAATAGCAGGCTTGTCCTAAATGAACGTAAAACGAAACTAGTGCTTTTTGGAACAAAACCAATACTTAATGTTTCAGGCTTTAACGTCGAAATCAATGGTAATGAGATCGAAAGAGTTCCTAAATTTAGTTATTTTGGGAGTAATGCTTGATGAAAATCTAACATGGTAAGAACATACGGAAGTGGTTTGTAACAAACTTGCTATAAGAGATTGGGTCTACTATTACGAATACGCTCATGCTTGACACTTGAGGGGTCAGAGAGTGTACAACTCTTTGGTACTTGCCAGTTTTTCACTACGTGGATGTTATTTTATCAGAGTTGTCTGTTGGATGCTGCTGTTAATATCGTCAAAGACTTCAAAATCGTGCAGCGAGGATAATACTACAGCAGTATAGTTTTAAACACTTACTCGCAGTAATGTGCATAAATGCATTTTAGTTTTTAAATGTCTAAATTATCTCGTTACCATGTATCTGAGTGACTATCTTGTGAGGAATCATAGTATCCACTCGTATAACACTAAGAGGAAGAACGATCTGCACCTTCCGAAACCACGTTACTTTATAACACGCTTCCAGATACTGTAATAAAGAACGTCACTACTTTGTCCAATTTTAAGTATCTGATCCAGAAACATTCCTTTTAGACTAATATCATAGTTTTTGATATTGTTAGACATAGTCATACTATATAGTTTTGATGTGTTTAAATTACTTATATAATATCGTAATGCGATAGGCAATTATAGCAATTATACTGAATGAGCTACCCTGTTGAAATAAAGTGATTTTTACCATTTTGGATGATATTTGCGAAGTCCGTAACGGTATTAGGATATTCTTCCAGAAATTTCAGGCCCAATCTTGTTGCGCCATGGTTAATTTAATACTTTCACCGTCAAGACAGACAACCAAGCATTCCGCTCCATTGATGTTATCAAGTTCTGCAACCTACGTGTTGGGAACAAATTTCAATTATGAATTTTTTCAGTGTTGGTGTTGTGTACTCAGGTGAATAATATGTTTGCGATTTTACTCTGAGTGCATATCCACACCGGGCGAGATTGAAAAATATGCCCGGCCACGGTGGGATTCGAACCTACGACCTTTGGAATACTAGCCCAATGCTCTTCCAACTGAGCTACGCGGTCAGGTCTCAGAGTAAAATCGCAAACATAAATTTCAATTAGTAAATCCACGACACAACCACTGTAATGTTCCAAATTTTCGTTAAATCACATGATTGTGAATTTGGTAAACAATCATGTTGATGGTACAGTATATTTCACAATAATTTACAATACTTTATATAGTGTAGGCTTTACTCATCCAACTTGCATGGAAAATTCACACTTACTAATAAATACGGAACCCCTAGCAGCTTAAGTCGCTCCGACAATGTTATCCAATTTTGAAAAGTGACATAAAATGAATGGTACCTGTTGGTGGATGCCTTGTGTTGATGATTTTTAAGGTCAATAAGGTCTGCCTAAGGTCCAAAAGGTTCGCCTGTAAATTGGATCATTCTTATATACTACTGAAACTTATTACAGTCAGAATTGATTGCCAAATTAATAAATTTGATCGAAATTAAAAACTTCTATCAAATCTAATTAATTTACCCTTTTACAGCATTTAAACTTATGCCATCCATGATATGGAAAGCAGGGTGGGCAGGTCATGATTAATATTGATTATCAGTAATAAATTATATTTTATTCAATTTAATCAATTAAGAATGGTTGCACAAAGAGGTCGATTGGTTTAATTGTTTTAGTATAACTTACTAGCACATTATTTGTACAAAGCGAGACTCTCGGGCCAAAAAAGTATTCATACCGTAACTAATTATCGAAAGAGTGTATTACAAATGTGTGTAGAATGCTGTATGATAAATTCATATATTTAACAATTATTCGCCAAAGGCGAGGTGATTATCGGTGAATAAAAACCGAGACAAAGTCGAGGTTTTTATTCAGGATAATTACCGAGCCAGAGGTGAATAATCGCGTTATAATCACCTCAACAGCAAAGAATTTTCAATAATCACCTACGTAATTATATTAATACTGCGTATTCACCTCTTTCATTATGTTTTTAACAATTCTTTAAATTTTACTCCTCTGACTATCAGTTAAGCCTTGGACTGAATCTTTCAAATTCCGAGCTTTTTCCCTATAATCTTCCATTTGGCTATCTGTCAGGTCCTTCCACCTCGCACCTAGTTCAGAGAACTTTTGTTTCTTGAGGGGGGGGATCTCCTACATTTACATAATACAGATATAAATTAAATAGCATATTAAATAAATGTGTCACTGTTTGTCAAAGTATAAAAATACAACATTTATCTCAACCAAACATCCATGAATATTTCTGTATGATGCTAAGCTTCCAGACTGGACAGCGAGGGGCAGTACGGTTATAACAGTTGGGTAAATACAGTCGAACCTGTATAAAGGGGTCACTCTCTGGGATTTTGCAAGTGACCGCTTAATGGTTGACCGCTTAATACAGGTCTTAGACTTGTAGAAAATCACCACATGGCTTAAATAGCTTGAACTGAAAACACTGTTGACACTTTCAGTGCTTACGAACGCTTGAGTAATGAGATAAACAAAACTTAAAGACTTTGACATGTTAACGCGTTACTTATTTAACCGGCGCGGATCCAGACTGATGCAACTGATGCGAATGCATCAGTCAAAATTTTCACACGAACGAGAATTGTCAACATTTTATTAAAATATATTTAAATATTGGTTGTCTTTGATCCAAAGTCCTTTAAAACAATATATTTTCACAGGAATGAATGTAAACAAAGCTATATTTCGCAAAATATTATGAAAAACGTAAACGCATATCAAATTTCGCACTTATCAAGTTGTACGATTTTGTGTCGCGACTTTATTTCGCCGCATATGTGTGTTTAGTTTGATGCATCCACTATTATTACAGCTCAGTGTATGCATCACTACGTCACGTTGGGGCCGAGTTTTCCCAACGGCACGTCCGAAAACCATTGTTTTCATGCATACGTAACGTTGGGAAATGGATGCTGACTGATGCGTTTAGACCGCGATCAAAATAATGCGCTTTTGACTGATGCATTTCGCCCGCAATCAGAAAAGTCAGTGATAAATTTTATGGTCGAATTGTTATATAATGGCGGGAGTATTAATGGAACATTGTATGTCGCATTGTATGGAAATATTTTACGATCTTTGGTGGTTCACTCAAACTCACTGAGCCTCAAAGCCGTCGAAATTAAAAGGTTTGTCAGCTATTTCAGTAATTTCACAAGGGAATGTTTGGGATCTGTGTACTGTGTTTATAGATGTAGATTTAAACGAGTGAGTCTGTGTGTTGATATTTATAATAAATACTGTAGGTATAGGTATATTTGTCGTAGTATAAATATCACAATTTTACAAAATTTATTATATTTGAACTGTTTTAAATATGTCAACATGGATGATCCTGTTTTGGCTGTTCACATATAAACACTCAATATGCCATTCAGCCATTATATATAGTGTGTGCAGGGGGGAGGGGGGGAGGTTGTGTCTTAATTTGTTTGAAAATGCAAATTGAATCTAGATGCTTGATAATATTTTGCAGTTCTCCCTGAGATTCTTACAGTCTAAGGGACTCTGTCTAGGATCCTGCAACCCTTACTAGCAGCTATATTCCTGGCACCTGCCGGTTACTTGGCTGGTTACTTGTTAGGTGCTGTTTCCCCAAAACACTGCTATCTGTATGATTACACACCATGCCTTGGTTGATGCTCACATCAATATACCGGCACCTAATTAGATCCCTTCCATATCCAAATCCATCCCTGTATGTCATCATTTTGGAATTGGGAAGCTCTTGAAGCTTCAAAACAATATTTTTAAGGGCAATGTTTGGTGATAGTGAGATTAGTTCAGTTATATATTATCTCTATTGTTCCAGAATGATCACCTGGTACCAGAAGCCATCAATCACACTAAATGGCATTACATGTATCAGGGTTGCCCCTGCCAAGGTGAGGGGAGAGGCACAGGGGGTGACCGGCAAATTATTGTGATGCTGAAAATAAAGGGGATTCGCATGTTTAGGAAGGGAATAAATTTAGCTGGGCTCTCTCAAGTTCGACCCCTTAAATTTGTGATGCTTTTCCTGGCATTGTTCATATGCCTTTAAATTATACCATTCTCAAGACCATGGCTCAGCACAAGGTGTTCATTTTAAATGTACCAGTCTAATTAGTAGTTACTGTATGGGACCAAATTACTGTTCTGATCATTCTATCATTTATTTTCAATACAACAAAGGGTCATTGCATAGAATACATTAATGTATAAATTGATAAATTATCTCACTTTCATTGATAAGTCAATGTACTAATTGAGTTGATCACAATATACTGCACTGCCACTGTTACTGAAGCTTGTCAATCCTGCTCATGCAATCAGATACCTACCAAGTCCATAACTGCACTTCTCCCTGTCTATCCTTAATATCTTGAAACAGCAGTTTTGGATACATACAGTAGTCCTAGACACTCTCCTGAATGTACTGTAATTTGGGATTCAATGCAAAATCTGTGGAGATATATTGGTCAATGTATTGTAGATCTATCAAGACTTCAAATACAGTAGAATAATCTATTTTCTGCAAATAGTTTCAATAATTGTTTGTTTTTATTATTAACTGCTCAGCAACAATGAAAACTATTACTTACAGTAGCACCCTTGAATACTTTGATAATCTTACAGTATTTAAAAATTCAAACTGCATTTGTCAAAATGTTGGATATAAATGCATCCATAAATATTAGAGTGACTAGCTCCAGAGAGGGCCTTCATTTACAGTAACTCAAAGTTGCCCTGGAATTAATTCTGGATTATTAAAATAATTTAACTGGAATTTATGTCATGGTGGTGCTGCTGGAAGGCATTTGACCTGGAACATTGTTATTGATTGGTGTTAACTGGTAACAGGAAGTGATAAGTTACAGGAAGTGATATCATTGGCAATTAATATAATAGTTTGCTTGAAGTATTCTTATCTATTTTGCATAAGAAACACAACCCTGATCAGCTTTTCATGTCATTTGCACCATATTTTACACAGAAAAAATGTCTGTGGTTTTTTGCTTTCAATTATTCTATCAGTACGTTGTGTACATGTAAGTAGTGTACACTTGTTTGTAAAATTGTAAATTATAGCTACAACTTTGCTACTCTATAATCCTCACTCAAATAGGATCAAATAAATAAGGCTAGCCAAGTTTCGATCTGATAAAACTCCGCGTAAAAATGTTTTCAATTTATTTTAAACTCACATGATTATGTTGTTCTCACTCTATAAGGCCGATTTTTTACGTTTTTTCCCCGAAAATCCAGCAAATTACGTTTCGATTTAGATGTGTGAACTTCGAAGAAAAGCTCCCTCAGAACGCAGGAAATCGCATTTCCGAGGTCCTAGATTTCAAAATTTCCCGGGGGAGGATTCCCCCGGACCCCCCTACAAATGCGACGTTTAGTGCATCAGTCAACAAAACCACTGGATCCGCGCCTGGTTCCATCCGACTTCACAGTCAAAGTTGTGTCATATGCAGATAAAGTTTTCAAATGCTATGTTTCGAAGAACACCAATGACAGTATAACCCAACAGAAGAAGCTGAAAGAGAAAATGGTTAAAGAAGTTAGCCATTACTTTGCTGACAAAGTTCCCATGAGCAATGAAGAAAGTCATGATAGCTGCATCAATGAGACACTATTTGACAATCACAAACTCTAACTAGTTAAATGTATTGCCGATCAATTCTTAAAATTAAGATTGTTTACGTATGGTAAAAGGTTTAATGAAAAAGTTGTAAGAGAAGGAGTTCCAAGTCAGAGGCATCAGCTAAATAAGCTCACTTTGTTTCGAAACCAATGATTTTAGTCATTGAAAAACATGTAAATATTTCGTATGTTTCAATCAGTTCGTAAAATTTTAATAAATATGAGGTTTTGCCTTATTTAAATAATATTATCAATAGAAATTTCTGAACAATCGGACACGACGTGCAGTCGAACTTGTTATATATTTTTAAATGTTTAATATATAAAGTTTTAAAATTATGTACATATTATACAATATACTTGCCTGATTAAAAAATTGACAATGATGATCCTCTTCTTTCTTGTTTTTAAATTGAAGACAAATAGAATCCCATCAATTGCAGAATCATCCTCAGCGATATGAAAAACTAGTTTCATATTTATTCTAAGAATATTAGGAATAAATATGAAACTAGAATCGCTTCACTCCCTCGCCATTCTCGCCATTAAAAATGTTTGGCCGCGCGGGTAGGGGACTGAGAATGACGCGCAAGAACAACCTCGTGCCCAGGGTCTTCCTCGTGGTGGCGCGTCAGCTCACGCGCCACCACGAGGAAGACCCTGGGCACGAGGTTGGCGCAAGAATGGCTTCAAATTCCGCCATCTTGGCTTCACTTTTTGATTACGTCAATGACTGAAGTCAGCCTTCCATCCATGTATATAGTTCACTGGAGTATGCCCGTTCGCAGGTTAGGTGCTGGCCCATTGCTGGCTTATTGTTACATGAAGTATAGAGCCATTGATCAACAAATTTCGCAATGGATCAATGGATCATGTTTCACGTTCGTCATGTGATTTTGTGATGTACTGACTTCTGACCACACTTCTGACACTATATATTGTGTTTGATTTTTTTAAAATTGATTAATCTCTACCTTGGAATTGTTACTCAGGTATGTGTTCTTCATTTATTTATTTATTTATTAGCTTTGCAATCATACAAAAGTATGGTCAACAGGACGTGAGACACTGAGACCAATGTCCTGAGACCCATGTCTTAAAAGGTTTGAAATATATTTGACTGTAATAGACGATTTGTTATTATAGAACTAGGGATCTTATAATTCTAAGGCTTTTTAGGTTTCTAGTAGACCCTAGTGAGCTTTGTTTATAATATTTTCATATAAATCACTACCCTTGTAAAGTTTATTTGATTTTGACCCAGAGAGGTTCCAGGATTTGCTAATATAAAATTATGTAAATATGACTGTCAGTGGACATGAGTGCATTTATAAGCTATGTTTACAACCTACGATTAATCATGTACGATTCGTTTTCTGGCGTATGTCATCGAGTAAACACGTGTAAGCTGGCTACATTTGAACTACAACAGCAATGAATTATGGCACCAGCACTCATTTTAATACGCCAGATTACGAATCGTACATGATTAATCGCAGCGTGTAAATGTAGCTATAAGCAGGGCTGGGATATGCTTATCAATTTTGGGTTATGAACAACAGGCGACATTCCTTTAAAAGTCGTGACAGACTATCTAAAAAAGAACGACAAACGATGGCTTCTGACCACAGATGAAGTATATACTTAATTACTTCATCTATGTTCTGACTGAGAAAAGTGACAAATTGCGATTTGACATGTTATGGTTCGAAAGTCACATTTAAATGAAACTAAGTAGTGAATTCAGACTAATTCTTATTAGTATAATTACATAGGTGATTATTGAAAATTCTCCACGCTGATTGGTTGCCGTTGAGGTGATTATTACGCGATAATCACCTAAGCGATTTTCAAAATGGCGACCGAAGCCGTTTTGTCAATTAAATGACGAAGAAATGTCTATTTTTTATTTTTTTCCAAATAATCACCTATGAAATTATACTAAAACAATTATTCACCTCAGACTCGGTGATTATCGTGAATAAAAACCTCGACTACGTCTCGGTTTTTATTCACCGATAATCACCTCGCCTTCGGCGAATAATTGTTAATTATTGATGTGCTGATATTGATACCAAATATTTGATTGCATCGATACCAATATTAAAATTAACTAACTGTCTACCTGTTGAGTGGCAGCATTTTCCCCCTGACGAGTAAAACCGTCTGGCATTAGACAGAGTGAAATAATAAAGTAGGGCGCATTGCCACTTAAAGGGTTAAATTAACAGGGTTAGCCTGCCTGTCTAACCTGCCTGTCGGGTTCTATGCTGAAATAGAGCCTGCTACTGAAGTCGATGAAAAGTGGACAGTCATTTAGATGCACGAAAATAACAACCAATCAAAACGGCGATTGTTAATTAGATTACCAATTTAAAAAATGACAATAACAGCCAATTTTTCCGCCAATATCTCAAAAATAAAATATTCCAATTTTCATTAAATGGCCAGGAATTACATACTAAATAATAATAACAGTTACTGACCGTGTTTATAGACCGTAAAGGCAGTAATTAATGCGGCCAAAAGTACAATTACCCATACGGAATATAATATTATGTAAACAACAACTTGATATTACCTTATAAGGCAAGGCTATTTATTTCTGACCAATGGGAATTTTGCATACGATTCGTACGCATAAATCCACTTTTTATTAACTTCAATAGCAGGCTCTATTTCAAGCATAGAGCCTGACACATAGGCTACCAATTGAGTGGCAACACTCTCCCCCTGAGGAGTAAAATCGTGTGACGTTAGACAGAGTAAAATAATAAAGTAGGGTGCATCTGGGCACATTGCCACTTAAAGGGTTAAGAGTTAAATCTTTGGAAAGCTCAGGTAATTGATGGAAATTTTAGTAAAAAATAGCATAATTCAGACCTGTCAATTTTCCCATTGCTGTTGAGAGACGCCTTTGACCTTTTTCTCAAAGTATGAAGGTATTTTCTTGTTTTTATAATTGTTGGAAATAGTGGAATATTTTCCAGATTCAAATATCTGGCAAGAAACAGTAATTGCATGAAAATCACTCATTACTTACTCCATGAACTACAAGTGTTTGGCTTTCTTATCCACTTTTGCACTTTAATTAAATGATAAGTAGATTGTCATGAGGATATGAGATATACAGTAACATATAGTTGCATTCCCGCCATGTTAGTATTAACCTATTAACCCATTAAGTCTGGCATTAGACAGAGTAAAATAATAAAGTAGGGTGCATTGGCGCGCAATGTGACTCAATGGGTTAAACTAGCTATCGAAGAGAATGAACACTACATATGACGAAATTATAAAGGGAAAATGAACACTGCATATGACTTTAATTTTGCTCTCGCAATTTTTGATAAAATCTCATGGTTTTTTAAGGCTAAAAAGCGAAATCTCCGATTGAAAGATGCGGTACAGTCCGATCTGCGCATGTGCACAAAGGAGCCCTCTTTTTATTTACAAACAGTTTATTTAGGTTTTTATTTCATTTTATGTTCTTGCAAAGCTTGATTGTTGTGTCTTCATAATTTATTATACTCTAGAATCATGAAAATATAAATAGTTGTCGTATAAAATTCAATATTTTGGATACCGAAATGTAAACAAAGCCATTGTTTACATACGGACTGTACCACATCTTTAAAATTTTTAGGGTTGACAGGTCTGTTAATGTTTGACAAAACATGATATCGATATAACCTTAATCCATTGAGCGCCAGTGCTTTCCCCTTGACAAGTAAAACCGTTTGGCATTAGGCAGAGCGGTAAAATAATTGGGGATCAAATCAAACAAAACAATCGATCGAGTCATACACATTATAGTTCTACTATTCATGTCTCATTTTAGCTTGCATGTTTTCATCTCCACTTTTATATCACCTATACCAATTTACAACATATATCACCAGTATCATCACTGTATACTACTTTATTATAAATTATGCTTCACCAGTATCATTACAGTTCATGCATCATCAAAAAATATTTTTCACTAGCATCATCGTTATCCACACCATTACAGGCCTTAAAATATCTTTTACAGGGCCATCTGACAAAATGTCCGGTGACGTTGAGTTTGGGTCGGACACATGTCCGATGACACATGTCCTTCAGTTCAGTTTTGACTCGGAAATAAGTCTGAATGACACAAATGAATAAACGGTAAATGTTGTAAAGATATTAAATAATTTGTTTCTTTCATACTTATTTCCAAGCCAAAATTAACTTGCTTTCCAGAACAGCAGTATTAAAAACGACTTCGACAACTTAAGCCAGTTTTCCACTTCACCATTTCGCTCGCCTCCCCACGTTCGTCTATGTTATTAAAACAACATTTCCAGTTGACCTTTTATACAATAGTACTCTGATTTTCCATTTAACATACAAGCCTCTAATCCTGGGCTAGGGTACATTTTGATTTACGTCGGACAAAGATACAGTTCGGTCGGACACCAATACACTCAGGTCGGACAAACAATAAACCTCAGTTTCACTTTGGTCGGACAGAATGTCCGGTGGTTTCCTTTCTACGTCGGACAATTTCATGAATGGGTCGGACAATGTCCGTGACCGACCGATATTTTAAGGCCTGCCATTCCAATTCTATTAGTCACATTGAATCGAAATTTCATTTCACACCACAAACCATTTGATAATAGAATGTCCCAACAGGCCAGCAGAGCCATTTGACAGCATTCCAGGACCTGAATACCTGCAACCACCTTTTCGATCCAATTCTAAAAGAAAAACAAACAACAAATTCCTTGCATTCAAAGATGCAGAATTTGACCACTAAAAATCTGTGGTGTAGCCAGCCCGACGATTCAGTCCCGCTATTCCCACCATGGCCAGGCATATTTTTCAAGCCTGCCCGGTGTGGATATACACTCAGAGTAACATCACAAACATCTCATTCACCTTAGTACATTACACCAACACAGAAAATAAAATAATGATAATGTGTTGAAATTTGCATAGTAGGACCAAATCGTCGGGCTGGCCACGCTACTGCTAACAATCATTGTCCTGAAATGCTGTGAGATTTGTAAGTCCACCAATAAGACCTGGAATTCCGCCCAAAACCTGGAGACTTGCGCGGGTAAACCGTGAGACCTGGTAGCTCAGAGCCATTTGAGATCATCATGTGTGTTATTTTATAATTGTAGATGCGGACTACAGATAGTGACAGCAACAGCTTGTACCAAAATGATGCTGATGATAGTCTCCTTCCACCTAAGGTATTTGCAAACAGTTCATACAGTGAAACAGATGAGGTGAAAGTTTATAAGAGAAGATGGTATATCTTACTGGTGTACTGCTGCAACGGCGTCCTACAGAATGCTATTTGGAATACCTGGGGACCAATCGAGGCAACTGCAAGAGCAGTGTATAAATGGGATAGTTATGTAATAGACCTGATGGCAGCATGGGGGAGTATAACATTTTGCATAACTATGATACCATTTGCCTGGATTATGGATGTTAAAGGTAAGTGTTTCTCGTTTTTCGCTCATGGGCACCGTTATTGGTTTGCTCAGAACAACACCTGCTTGTAAAAGTTGATGTTAAAAAAGTTCAGCGAAGAGTGCCAATTGAAATGTGTTAGGTTAAATGCGGAAACGGATGCGGAACGGATACAATTTATTTATGGTGCTGCTACACGCGACAACTCGAAAGTTAAACAAATTACGTTTGACGATTGTCTCTTTAATTGAAATAGCTGTATAACTTTAATTGAAATACTGTAGCTGTATAAGATATGAATAATAAGCACTACGACGTTGGATTCCATTGCAAAAAAAACATAAATCGAAAACACGGAAACGTAAAAAAAGAATCGAAAAAAACTCCATTTGTGGTTAAAATTTTTGGTGAAGTTTAAAATGACTCATTTTACCCCCATATTCGTTCCGCTTTTTATCCCCGCCGTTCCGTTCCACTTTTTATCCCCTCCGTTCCGTTCCATTCCGCATTTTATCCCCATCTGTTCTGTTCCACTTTTAACCCCATCCGTCCCGTTCCGCATTTTATCCCCATCCGTTCCGTTTCGCATTTTATATCCCCATCCGCTCTGCTCTACATTTTGTCCCCATTTCCGTTCCGCATTTTAACCTAACCCCAATTGAAATTGCACACACATGCCAGATTTGTTTATATGCTGCTTTGCAACGTTACAATTGGTATTAAGGAAATATAAATATGCAGGAGTGAAGATAATCATATATGCTTGCATGTGATCGCGGTGGGAGTCGAACAGGCAACCTTTGGTTTGCTAGTTTGGTGTCCCGGTGTGGACACACTCAGAGAGAACATCGCAAACAATAAACATGTATATTGAAATGTTTCTAATTTAAAAACGTAGATTACGAATTTCGGAAACAGGATGTATCATATTTACCAGTTACATGGCGCCAGTGTTCGTGATAAATATGCCCTCTACAGGCTCTTAGTGGTTTCATATATTTTGTTGTATTTATTGTAGTTTTCTGTATATTTGTATTCTGTATATTTGTATTTCTGTATATTTGTATTTCTGTATATTTGTATTTCTGTATATTTGTATTTCTGTATATTTGTATTTCTATATATTTGTATTTTTATCACGTGATGCTTTTATACTCTTAGTATAAAAGCTCATGTAATTTTCCCGACCCCCGCTAGTAACTCCAGACGAAGGGCCTTTGCTCGAAACGTGGAAACTCTCCTTATATATTTTTAAGGTAGCACATGGTAAAAAAAGATACAGTGGCGCTTGAATTCAGTTGCCATATACTCATAATTCAGCGTTTTTTCGACAAAGACATATGTAGTAGCAAAGCCTGGTTTCCATATGTTTGTAACTGTCGCGTCAATTGTTTGTCGTGAATGATTTTTATGCTTGTTTCCGTATGGTTGTAATCGTCGTGACACTGTCCCAAGTTAATTTCGTACCCAGGGATCGTACAAGTAACTGGCGGCAGTTTTAAAAAAGACAAACAGGGTCCCCCCAAACAGGACTTTGACCCCCTTGATTGTTGTAGGAAACTACTGCCCGTCGCCCAGACAATAATAATAAGAAACACAGCAAATCACAGTTTAAAATCACAATTTCTCTCTCAAATATTCTCACAAGTAAAACTACAAAATTCCCGATCCCAATAACAAATATATTCCCCCATAAAGCACATGTAAATAGTCTCTGTCTATTGGCTAACCCGGTGAATTAGTAATTAGGTTAGTATAATAAACATGAACTATATTATTTATGTTAGTTGATTAGTATAGCGTCTGCTGTTAATGTTTACATTAGTTCCGACAATTGTCGCAAAACTGTTGCCATGCTGTCGTTTTCCTATTTCCATTAAAACATAACCGTCACGACACGTTTTTAGCCTGTTGCAACTGTCGTCGAGATAGAACTCGAGACTGCCTCGATGACACTGTTGTAACTGTCGTGAACTATTGCCAGCGTGTCACGACAAGACTTTTCTTCATGTTTCAACAGTGCTTTGACGAAAATTACAATACGTTCGCGACCGCGTTACGACAGTGGGACATGGGTGTTAATATTTTCAATAGCGAATCTTCATTCAAACGAATTTCCTGCAGCTGTTTAACATTTCAGTGCTCGTATGCTCGCCTATTTTTTCCACCTGTGGTTGGAAGGGACAATGTGATAGTAATGTGTATATTCGTTTCGTAGCATTTTTATCTGAGGCATTTTTTGGCTGGAGGCATGGAGAAAATTCCCCCAATCCCTCTAGGTGCTTCTGCTCGTGGGACAAGGGAGCAACTCTTGTATAAACTACGATGGACTAGCAAACCAAAGTCGCGGGTTCGATTCCCACAGCGGTGAAGCAATTTTTTCAGCGTGCCCGTTGTGGACATTCTCAGAGACAACATCACAAACATATATCTTCACTTGAGTGTATATATAACACCCGAAACAAAAAACTACGATGTTTGTTGCTAACAGTGTACCATATTTTTTAAGGTTTGCGTGTCACAATGTTGATCGCCGCCGGTTTGCAAGTAGTTGGTTCTGTATTGAGATTTATTCCTACTGGTGATGCAATGACATCGACGGTCTTAATTCATTTTGGCCAGATTATAGTTGGCTTTGCGGGACCTGTGGGTATGGCCGCTCCTCCTCTCCTATCATCAACTTGGTTTCCACCATATCAACGTACAACTGCTACTGCAATCTTAGCGGTTGCTGGTTATGTAGGAACCGCTGTATCGTTTTTAATAGGACAGGCATTTGTTGACGATGTTAAGGATTCGGATATTCCAAAAATTGATGGTAACTATCCACTAAATTCGACAGAAGAAGATAAATACCAGAAGCAAATCAACTCGCTTCTATACTTCGAGGCAGCTTTGCAGTTGTTTGTGTTTTTTGTTATACTCGCTTACTATCCATCGAAACCTCCACGACCACCAAGCGTTTCTGCTGCAACCGGACGGGTCGACTTTAAGGCCGGCGCTAAAAAACTCTTTAAAAATTATAATTTTATCCTACTGGCTACGATATATGGGGCAAGTACAGGTGTTTATGGAGGTTGGTGTTCTGTGCTCTATCAGAATTTATCGGACTATGGTATATCAGTCGACGCTAAGTTCGCGGCATGGCTTGGTTTTATCGCTGTCATCAGTGGCGCATTCTCGGGTGTTCTATTTTCATCGTAAGTATATATACATATTTCTAAGTTATGCATGCTTTTTGGAACTGGTAAGGAAAGGGCATGAACCTTCAGTCTCCCCTTAAGTTTTTCCGTTTTCAGTGCAGAGGTCATGTGACCTATTCAATCGAGTCACTAATCAAGGGAGCGATAGCGTAAAAAATCCGGGGGAGCTTGCTGCTTATAGCTATTACATTTAATGGAGCTTGGCGACGTTCGGCCAACGTAATTGTTCATGCATAAACATAAATCGTGATTTTGAATTTTTGGTCAAAACGACATATGTTCTGACCTATTTCATCCAATATTTAGAGAAGCTATATATTTTATTATTATTATTATTATTAAATTATCTTTAATTTAAGCACGTGATATTACTGTATATGACTCCCCTTGCAATATAATTTAAATGAGACAACATACAGTACGTGCTCCCATACAAATATATATAATGGTAATTTAACTGAGTGGAGTTTACAAAATCGCATTTTTTTTCTTGGAATTGATTAGCTGGTCGAATTGTATGCTTTGATTTGATTGGTTAGCTAAAGTCGGCACTTAAATATGACTGGTTGAAAATTGATGCGATTACAACTCGTCACTCACTGCATACTAATATTAACAAGTTATAGTTATTCCTATAATTTTGGCAAGAAAATCAAATTAAACATCGCTATACCTTAAAACTATCGAAAAATACTCGAAATGCTTTTGAAAATACGCTAAAATAATAACAAAACTTGAATCTACGATCGTTTTACCACATTCTTACAGCATTTTTGTGAAAAAATGAATTCCTAAAACGAAAATTTGTTCAATGTTAATTTTGATGCCACTGTGCTGAATGCCTGGGACGCGCTAGAAACATGCAGTATTTTTATATGACGAATATAAATTCATTGATTCGGATTTTAATATGTCCAGGAACAAGAAGCAAAAATATAAGCAATCAACGTTTTGAGCGAAGGCCCTTCGTCGGGTAGTTAGTAGCGTGAATTGGGAAAATAATATGAGCCTATATACTAGTGAATATAAAAGCGATCACGTGACAAAAAATAAACCAATCAGATGGATTTACACTATAAACTTCGAGGAACCACGAGTGAGTTTTTCAAAGACTATCAAAACTCATTGAAAAAAACTTGAAAAACTCATTAATTAATAATTGAAGTCCTTGAAAAGCCATATTATTACTTATTTTTAATATACATGAAAAAATATTTAGTTACTCCTAAAAACTCCTAAATGTTTGTTTTTTTGTATTATTTCTGCTGGAAATTTTAATTTCTGCTCAGAAAGCCGAAATAGTCAATGAAATTTGCACTGTATTTCGGAAAAATTGCACTGCTCTTAGCCAATCAGAATGAATCGAACCCGCGACCTTTGGGATACTAGTCCAATGCTCTGCCAACTGAGCTACGAGGCCAATTCCCACCTTGATCAGGCTAACTTTTCAGCCTGCCCGGTGTGGATATACACTCAGAGTAACATCAAAAAACATTATACTCACCTGAGTACATAACATCAAAACACACACAAAAAATATCATATTTCATTTTGTTTAAAAAACCAATGCAACCAACTTGATGTCATACATGAATAATGAAGAATCACATAGTAAATGTTTTATTACTTCATTTGTATTTCTCGAAATCACTGGAAAGAAGCAGCACGTGTTTATGTTTCCTACAATATTAATCATGCTGATCATTAAAAATAAGAAACCTTCACTATATCTGATTATATGCATGCTGTCTATATGACGTCATGTTGGTTGCATTGCATTTTTAAAGAAAACGAAATATCTCAACAGCGAAACATGGAAAAGATCTATGAAAGAAGTTACTCTACAGTTTTAAGAGCTCTTTTGTTTTTAAGACAATAAACCACTGCAATAACCAGTGTCATTTGCACTTGAAATCATTCTATATCTTAAAAGCCTGGAGGATGAGAGTGCATGAGAGTTGCAGTCATGCACGCAACCTTAAAAACGATTTCCATTCAGTGCAAAATATCACGAGATCAACTGTTTGCGATCACTTTCTTTTGAAATGTGTTCAGTCAACCACATCCGTTGCGTTTGATCGCTTGCATTTCAAAAGAAAGTGATCGTAAAATGTCGATCGCGCGACATTTTGCACTGAATGCTGAATGGAAATCCGCCTTTACATGGTTATATCTGTTCATACAGGTAAACTACGTCAAGCGTTCCTCTTTTGGGTTCCTAACTTGATTTGCGCTTGATTGCAATTTTCCGCATTACCTTTACAAATATGAAACTCCCTTGCAAATACCTTGAGGGAATTTGCAATGTTCCTAAAAGCCAAATAAATTTTCCTCAAAATTCCTGTTAGAAGTTCTTAACTTCCTTTTCTGTTGCGTGCATTGTAATTGGCTAACAAAAATAATCCACCAATGAGAACGCTCAGAACAGAACAGGAAGTTGGGAAATTAAAACAGGAAGTTAGGAAAATTTGAAAAATTTGAAAGGACGTTTCTCTGCATTGGAATACTGCAACAGCCGATAGGAACATTGCAACGGATTTGCAAAGGGGTTTTTTCAAATTTGCAAAGGTAATGAGCAAAATTGCAATCAAGAACTCACAAGAGGAACGCTTGACGTAGTGACGCTTGAAGTGTTAATAATATACATGAAAAAATTTCTCAATTCTTATTGGCTAAGAGCAGTGTAATGCGAAATACAGTGGCAAAAAATGAAATACAGTGCAAATTTCATAAGACTAGTTATAAGATGCAGCCATTTCTAGCAGAAAATAATAAAAAAACATTTATAAGTGACAAAAGTGGCTGGCGTTTTTAACAGATTTTCTATTAAAATTATTTATATTAAAATTATATATATTAAAATTATATATATTAAAATTAAATATTTAGCATGTGACCTACGCGCGCACGCATGTGACTGTGGCCTTACGCTTCCGGTGCAGTGCTCTAACCAACTGAGCTACGGAGCCCAGTTTTTGAGCTCTAACCATATCGTTATTTTTCTTTCAGATTCGCTGATCACTTCTCAGGGCACTTGAAATTATTCCTCATTGTGTTTATGGGGCTGTCGTTTTTCACCACTTTATTGATCTGCTATATTTTCACTGGAGTTATCGCATTTAACAACGTCCTAGTATACATCATGTTTGGACTGAGCGGGTTCTTCTTGAATGGCACCATCCCTTTCTTCTTTGAGCTTGGCGTTGAGATCACTTACCCGGTAGCAGAGGGTATAACCACCGGCGTTATAACGTTCTTCAACAATTTTCTCCAGTCAATATTCTTGGTTGTTCCGCTAGGTAATTTGGGTACTAAGTGGATGTTATGGACTACCGTTTTCACCTGCGCTATATCGACAATATTTTTGCTTTTTGTGAAAGAAAAATATAACAGATCTTCTGTCGACCAGCGCAGCCGTAAATCTAGTTATACTCCAGGTGTAGTTAACTCATAATTATCGTATTCTCACGACGTACCACCTTCAACAAAAATCGTACCTAATAGACATTTTTAATAATAAGTCAAATCTTCCAATTATAGGGTCACATTCAGACTTTGCAATTCTTTCGATGTCCTTGACATTAGGTTAGTTTGAATTATATAAAAAATATACAAAACACTGAAATACTAATTGAAGAGATGAATGAAGAATAGATCTTAGCATTGGAGTGGCAACCGAACTGCTGATAAAATCCAAGATCAAGGTTTAACACCATAAATGATCTAAGAAACGCCCTGGTTGTTAATTAACATTAGAAAACTCATTAATAATTTATATGTGACAAAAAAATCACGTTCATTTACATAAACTTTAGCTTTAATTTTCTCGGCTTAGACAACGTTTAATTTTAAAATTACTTCGCCAATGAACTCATTACATGGGTCGTTTTTTAAGCCATTTAAAACATTCGCAGTCCGTGCTTTATCAGATATAAAACACTCGAACTGCGCTCTCTCGTGTTTTATATCTCATAAAGGACTCCTGCTCGCGTTTTAAATAGTACTTCAAACACTCATTAATAATTCATAAGCTTATTGGCAAGTCATGTCAACCATAATATGTCACGTGGAGTGGCTTTAAACCTGATAAAACACTCCTAATTAGTATTCTTTATATAAAGAATACTAACAAGGCAGTATCTATTGTTGTCGTGTCCTCATTAGTATTTTTTATATAAAGAATACTAATAAGGCGGTATATCTATTGAATTTGTAGTCGTGTTTGAAGCCGTTTAATAAACTCGCAGGTCGTGTTTTATTAGGTCTAAAGCCACTCGCGCTGCGCGCTCGTGTCTTTAAACCTAATAAAACACTCCTGCTCGTTTATTAAACAGTACTTATTATCAATATTAATGATTTTTTTTTGACAGTTCGGTTGCTATACCCGGTTGCAAAGAGATTTATATAACAGAAAAATGAACTATATACCATTAATTTCGATTGAAGGTAACCGCATGCACATACTTCATATACAAGATAATTTTTGGCGAAAATTTTATGAACTGCGTCCAAGTAATTCAATCCTAGGACTGGATTAAAATTAATTCACTCCACGTTTAAGTGAATATGACATAAGACTCTTCATTGTCTTCTGAAAATTATTAAATAAGAGATTTAAGGTGGCTCAATACAGTTTTTAAAAAAATGGAAAATTCACGATTTAGATGCGTATTTTTGGACAATTATTATATGTTGATAAACAAAAAGTACCTTACTTATATAAAACAGCATCCGAGAGTTTGAATTTTTGCACAAAAGTTACGCAACTGCCGTTGCTATGGCAACAATGACGTTTCAAGATGACGGATATTTTGGCTTTAAAGTAATTTAACTCGTAAACGACATCGGTGACCCCCAAATTTTATTTAAAAAAATGATTTCTCGTATAGTAAATTATTTTGACAATTTAAAAAAATTCTGTGGAGCAAAAAAAAATTATTATAAATAATCACCTTTACGTAATTCAGAAAATTTTGGCTCCACAGAATTTTCTTAAATTGTCAAAATAATTGATTATACTAAGGGGTTGATACGAAACTCGATATGTATAAACGCAGTAAAGAACATATTAAAAATTTGTTTTTGTTTTAACGACCAAGAAGGCTTCAAAATATAATTCAAAATATGTATTAAATTGTATGCATTCATAAATATTTTGAAGCCTTAATTCTTGGTCGTTGAAAATGTATTTACTCATTAGGGAGCGGTCATTATTTATGGTGGGGGATTTTCTTGGGAAAAATTTTGCTGACCCAACCATTAAAAAATGTTTACCCAACTAAAACAAAATACCCATCCCTGGCCAAAAAGCTTTACAAAGGGATACCATTCAGTTGTCTTTTACGGCTTCTGTGGCATAAGCTCTGTTTTTTGCATGGACCTTGCTCCTTCGTCGCTCGGTCCATACTAAAAAACCTCGGTCTGATATTTCACAGTACAGACCTCGCGCTCGGTCAATAATCCTTTATTATTATATGGCTTTTCAAAATGCTCTATTCTGATTGGTTGACAAGCGGTCTTGCACATGTACTTTCTTTGGAGACACCATTTGCCTCCTGACAAAGCAGAAAATGATCAAGATAGTGACGCTGATTGATTTACACATTATATTGACATTTGACTGTTGACATTGCTTTTTAGTCGTCAATATTTGAGTGAGTCATGCTTTGGAAATGACAATAAATTTTTATTGTCCAACCCTTGAGTTGTTTTGTTTTTCATCTACCCAACCTTTTACTCTCTCAAAACTTTGCCTACCCAACCCTTTTCTCTTCGGTGCCACCCCCGCAATGAATAATAATCACTCCCTTGGACATAATGAAGACGTGTATATGAAGTCCCGAGAATCATAGATAATGGTGAACCGCGAGCCTCTATAGCTAGTATAGGGTCATTACAATGTATATATTAATGGTTTTATTGTAAATGAATTTATTTTAGCTAATGATTTTTGTAATTTTAATTATGTATTGTCAATCGAATATGAAGGAATTAAATTTTTATCAATCAATTTTTTAAATAATTGGCTTGCAACAATATTTTCTTATTTGCTTATAAATATAAATATAAATATTGGTCGCAATGAAAAGCACTTTGAAAACAACAAATGGGATTTGCACAATAAGATGATTTGTAATATCAATTCCCATGAATACGAAATGAGTAGACAAAACTTCACCTCTTCATGAAAGGCTGTAAGTAGCGTCATTGCGCGCGGAGTAAAACTCACAAAGAAGCTCATAAGATTGGAAACGCGAAATTTGCTAATTTCGTACAGATTAGTTTTGTGCCCATTTGAGATTTTGTAGTTATGTCCATGAGACTGTATCTATTTCAGGTCAATTTTATACTCGAATAAAAGTAGTCCGTGTTTATAACTAAAAGAATCGATAAAAAAATTCGTCGTCCGCCGTCCGTCTCCGCGTTTTATCTACGCCGGTGTAAACATCCACTTCAAAGCATCAAAATTTGCTGAAAATGAAGTCGCATGAAAATTTCGCATGGATTTTATTTTCCCTAAGTGGAAGCCCTCGAGCAGCCGCCAATGTCTTCTCTTTCCTCCTCTCCCCCTCAGCGGTACGTCATGTAACGTACAATATAGTGGGTCTCCACAAAGAGAGACTTGGAGCAAGTCTATCAGCACAGTGAACTCTATATATATATATATATATATATATATATATATATAGAGTTCACTGCATCAGCATCACTGAGCTATAATATATCTGGAGGAAGTGCTCGGCATCAAAGAGTGTCGCCAAAAACATGGCGGATTTTCACGTTTGCTGACGCCAGAATGACGCCACTGGTCCTAAATCCTCGTGGTAATTACCACTGACCAACCGCGATCCTCAGCTTCAGACGACGATTTCACCCCCCTGGTTTTTGCACAAACTCTGCTGAAAGTTTATGTAAAAAACATCAAGAAAAAATGCCGAGTTTTTGCATGGCTTCATGATGCCACAATTCTTTAATATCAAGAAGAAACACTTCTTTTTACCGGTAAGATGTATTAAACTCTTTTTCTGTGCTTCATTTGTACTAAATACCGTTTTTTAAAAGAAAAAATTGGATACGAAATTTACGAAAAACGACGCTGTACAGCAGCTGGTATTTTTCTGCCTTTTATCACTTTTCTTTGTGTTTTATTTTGCCATTTGGGCAGGTTATAGTTTCTGTTTTCCTCTGGAGCCCTAACCCAAAGATCCAACATCAATTTTCACATACAGTATTGCTCGCAGTATTGTAACAGAAATGCTTTAAAATTATGGATAAGTGTCAAGTCACAAATGCCAAATGGTGTCAATAGTCCCAACTTGTAGTCTTATCCTAGGGTTTGAATGTATTGTCACAGGAGGCCCAATATATGCATGGTTGTAATGGGCACAAAAAAGATCAAAACTGTTCCTAACAAGTGTCTCTGCAGGAGTAAGTGTTGAATAAAAGCTTGCAAGGCTCACACTACAATTTTGAGTTTGATTTTAGTAGACACTTTATTTAATCTTTTTTCATGGCTAACATAGGAGGCCCAATAGATAGTTGTACAAGTAAAGTTCATAGTTCATATATATAAAGGCCAGCACAAATAGACATGATTGAATTTTTCTTGATGAATATGAATTTATGGATAGTACATAGAAATAGATAGAAGTCGATGGGTGGAAAGGGATGCCTATATGTCTGAAATGACATATTTTAATATTTGAAAGGAAAAAAATAATATTGTTCAGTAGCATGTAGACCAAATTATATAGATAATATAGTATGTGACTGATTGGATGTATTCTATTACACTTTTCCAGATGCCAAGAAAAATCCTGAGATGTGTAGAAAACTTGAAGAATGAAGAAGAATGCCCTAGCTGGTTAAATGTTATGCCACAAAGGGGAATCACCTTTGTTTGAAGCAATTAGTATAATATTCCACTTAACCCATTGAGTGGCAGCACTCTCCACTTGATAAGTAAAATCATCTGGTATTAGACAGAGTGAAATACTAAAGTAGGGTGCATCAGAGTGCATGCCACTTAATTGAAAGGTTAACTCATTAAGCACTCTCCCCTTCTCAAATAAAATTGTCTGCTATTAGATAATAAAGTAGGGTGCATTGGGTTGCATTGCAACTTGCATATATACTGGTCAGCCCATAGAGTGCCAGAGCTCTCCCCTTGCATTGACAAGTATATTTGTCTGGCATTTGACAGGAAAATTATATGGTGCATCGCCACTTATCAAAAGGGATAATAGGGTTCTCTCAAGGGGGGGGGGGGTTAGGTTACACTCACAAATGCATAATTGAAACAATTGGCTGGTTTGACATTTTAATTGATTATTGCAATATTTTCACACTGATTTTGTCATTTAATTTTTTAATTTTATTTTTAATTAATATGAAAATAATGTAATCTAATAACCCATAAATCAATATACTGTTAATAAAATTGCATTTTATGTGGATGTAGTTAATTAAATATAGTCATCAACAGTTTGTGACTCCTCTTTCCCAACAAGTTGCTCAATGGTGCTTTATTTCTGAAAAAAAATTTATGTGAGAAATTAATATTACACTAAAACAACCAAGTACTTTATATAATAATTGTTGTGGTTATTGTTTGACACTGGATCCCAGTGTTTAAATGCCATTAATCCAACACATGACACATGATTATGTACACATAACACTCTTGCTAACAATAAGTTTACATGAACCTTGCCTGCACCCAACCATAACCTTAACTGGCCCTCATCCTAACCGGTAAGGCCACCTGTTTGCACAAAGCCAGTCAGAATGCTCTTGAAATTCCACTCATTTGAACCCAGGGCTTAAGCAGATATATGCTACCAACAATTAAGGTGATAGTCTTGACAACTTGGGCCCGAGGACATGCTTGAATTCAACTGAAATTTATTTTGTATCATTTTAGCATGTTCAAAGAATGAGGAAAATAGTTCAGACAAATAGCATGTAAATATTTGGGTTCGGTGTCAGGCGAATAACCCCTGTGTAAAATATTTTCCTCCAAAAATGCATGAATTACCAACAGTCAAATATCACTCAAGAATGTTTCATTTTCTTAACCCATTAAGTTGCAGTGCTTCCCAATTGACGAGTAATATTGTCTGGCTTTAAACAAGTAAAAAAAGTAAGTTGGGCACATTGCGGCTCAATGGGTTAACTAGAGATTACAGTCAGATTTTTTTGGTTAACCCAATGAGCTGCAGAGCTTCCCCATTGACAAGTAAAATTGTCTGGCTTTAGACAAGTAAAAAAGAATAAGTAGGACGCATTGCGGCTCAATGGGTTAATTATGAAATATATTGATTTTATTCATGCAATTTCTAGAGAAAATGAAACTAGCTTCAACAGAAGTTGGTAGAATTGAACTGCCAACTTTTGGATCTTGATAGACTTGATAATTCTACACATAATTTCTTTGCCATGTGCCATCAGTGGCCAGTATTATTAGTACATGGATTGAAAACATTCAAAGCCATGATAGTTCTGGCTTTAATAAAAAGGTCTTCCTCTATAGCTATACTAATATAAATAGAAAGCACTTTAATTTTACTAAGTAGTATCATGAAGCAGATGGTGGTCAACTGGCATTTTATATATCGTAAAAATTATTTGAAATAACAAATGAAACTAAAATCTGAAATTTCAACCATTTTCTTTCGAGGAAGACTGTTTCTCGTATTAATATAGTTTGGGCAACCTAATTGCATACACCAGTTGCTAAAATTGTCCACTACACAGTACAAATAGACTGTTTATTTCGCTTTGTTTTGACCTAGCGGCTAGCTACTCTAGCACAAAAAATATTGAACATATAAACAGTATATTTTTACTGTTATACTTACAAATAACGTTTTTCCAAAATTTCCGTGAGGTTTGAATATTCGTTCCCTGTCTTTCACTAGCCAGTATGATTCTTGCCACTTGTGCAACTCGAAACAAATGTTAAAATGTCGAAGAGAAGGCGAACACCAAGGCAAACTCCAAAACAAAAAGCTAAAATATTTTTGCGAAAATCAGGGGGATGTCAAAGTGGTGGCGGGCTCAAAATGAGCCTTGCTCAGTGGTAATTACCACGAGGATTTAGGACCAGTGGCGTCATTCTGGCGTCAGCAAACGTGAAATTCCTTGAAAATCCGCCATGTTTTTGGCGACACTTGTTTGACTGAAGAGAGATAGGAGCACCTCCTCCAGATATATTATAGCTCAGTGGATCCGCCATGTTTTGGGCTTCACTTTTTTTTCCCGAGCAGGTCCTCCAGTAATATAGTATAGCTCAGTGGTTACGCCAAAATCATAGCAAAATCATAGGAAAAACAAAGAAGTCGGCCTTCTGTGTACCTTCTTCTGTGCTATAGCCAGTGAACTCTAATAATAACTGGAAGGCTAAGTCAGGGGGGGAAGTTGAAGCCGTGCTTGAAGCTTTTTTTGTAGGTAGACCCAGTCCTTTTTACATTTTTTTTTCAAAATATGCACATTTTTTGATCAGAAAAATCTTGCCCCAAAATATTAGTTATACTACCAAATTTAATTTATATCAGTAGTATGATAAATGAATTTAATATTCGCAAAGCAAACAAATCATGAATTAGCAAAAAAATACGAAAAAACACGGCCATAAGCATGAACGGTCAGAAAAACCGCGCGTTTTAGGCTGCTTTTTCTGAGTTTTTGGAAGTTTAAGATAAAACTAAGACGTCGTACCTCAGGAATTATTTAAATCCATGCAAAATACATCTGTATGCGAAGTTTCCAGAAGATTTAACGTTTTAAGGTCGAAAAAAAAGCATTTGAAAATTGACAAAAATATTGCCATATTCAAAGTGCTCATAGTGGCCAACTAGATGCCGATGACGAAAATAACATCACTTGAAAAACGCCAATTTATTTATGTTTAAGAGCGACTAAAACAAGGACTAAAAGCTCAGGATCAATAACAATACCTAGGGTTTAGTACAACATAAATTTTGGGACTGTCAAAATGTTTTATAGTATATATTCTTGAGTTGAACGGCGAGGTTTCCTTCGGCACGTCCAAACTTTCGTCATTTTTTCAAAATACAAAAGCAAAACTCCTTACTTTTTGCTGCAGAGAAATGTAAAACAGTTGGAATTAATCGGAAAACCTGGTTTAAATCCCAATCATTGTTGTATTCCCATGGGAAAAGTGTTTTTCTTGCAAATTTTTGCTCGAAAACAAACTTTTGGCAGAATTTTTTTCACTCCTCGAAACTCTCCTTAGTCCTTTTGAAAGCTGATTTTCCCGCGCGCCGGCTTCAACGAATCATAGACTTTCATCATAGGAGTTAGCCTTCCAGTTATTATTAGAGTTCACTGGCTATAGTACAGCCCGGCTGGCAGCCGAGCAATCGGAGACAAAATTTCCGGCTGTCAGCCGGCGTCAAACGCGCTAATCGGGTGTTACTGCTCGGTTATTATTAAAACCTCGTGACTGTATTATATGTTTTATCAGTGCATATAAATAACGCAGTATTTACTGTATTTTTCAAAGAACAGAACATTTTTAAAGAGCAAAACACAGAGCAACTTTGTGAGGTAAGATGATAAATGTCGGTTATATTTATGTATTTACATATAATAGCATATGGGACAATTGTATGGGACATATGTTTACAATAAATTGTATATTATTTGCAACCTTATAAATCAGGTTCTGCTCTCAGGGTACAATCCCTAATATTATTAAGATGTGACATAAGTAAGTATAAAGATGTGAATAAGTACTAAAGTATAATTTATATATTTTATAATACATTCATATTTTATAATAAATGAATGAAAATTTAATAAGTATATACAAATTTTTGTGCAACAAATTGTTATATCCCAATGGCAATGTTGACCATTCCATGTACAGTATTATATATTTTATACCCTCACTTTATCTCCCAGGTAATTTTATAATGGTATGAAAAGCGTATGTAAATCTGGGCTGTTTAACTTTATACTAAGCTCACATATATCACCAACATATGGAACACAACCGAGCAATGAATACTGTTGATTATCGAAAAAATATTGTATGTACAATGCCCAACTGATGAATCAACTAACAATTGACTAATTGGTTGTCGTTTAGGGAGTGGTCATTATTTATGGGGAGGGGGGTTGGTAAATGGGAGGGGGGCAAACAAAGTTTTACCCTTATAAATAGGGAGGGGTCAAAAAAGTTTTTGAACTAAAATACAATGTCTAGAGTTCTGATTTCTATAATCACAAATAGCAAAAGAAGACTCTGAAAATTATGCCATTTCCAACAACCTAGAGACTGTAAATTTTCAAAATTTCCCCGCTCGGTGCCAACCATGGTAGCGCCTCGTGGGAGTCAAGCCTACTAAGTTTAACAAGCTTCCTACCCCCTGAGTGACCCAGTTGTGGTATTTACATAAACATACCATGCAAGTACACTTAGCTGATCAGATTTGGTCTATCAAAGCACAGTGTAACGCTGTATATCCCAAAATCTGTTTCAGAAAATGCTCACATTTCAGTCCTAGGGGTGGAAAATACAAAACATTTTCTGGGGGAGAATACCCCAGACCCCCCCTACTAGTACATATGATACCACACCAAACTTTTTGTCACCAACAACCATCTGGCATCTCTCCACACTCAGTATACAGTAGTATGGTCCCTTCCCCCAGATAATAATACATAATATACACATAATATACAGTCACATATATAACACATAATATATATTTTTTAATCATATATGGTTGAATCATATTCACCAGGGTAAAACATCATGAGCTAGATTAAACAGATTGTCCTAATATCTAACTTTACCTGCAACACACACCTGTTTCATTGCTGTTAATTTTCAATCCACACTGGGGGGGGGTCAGAAAAGTTTCTACTTTTATGAGGGGGGGACACAAAACGTTTTCCTTCAGTCTGGAGGGGGGTCAAAAAAGTTTTCAATCCTTATTTTGCCCATTTACCACCATAAATAATGACCACTCCCTTATTAGAACATATATATCTTCTCGCAACCGTTTAATGTTCTGTTTATTATATTAACTTATTCAGAGTGACAAAAATACACAAAGACAACATGTAAATAAGCACGCGAAAGACCAGTACAAAAGCGATATTTTTTTTTAATTATGGTGCAAACATAAAACTAGAATAAATTTTACTTATCTCAAGATGTCTTTTAAATGTTTTGGTTTTATTTCCTACATTCCGTTCATTGTATATGCAAACAAAAGACCATTTCTATTTTCAAAACAACAACAATAAAAATGGCGGGAAATTTTCGAACTTCGTATGTCACTAGCAGGGGTGAAATATGGAAAATACTCGCATCTGGTCCCGGATGTAGTGACGCATGAGTTCTACGAGTTTTAGTTTCCAGTAAAACACCATTGTCTATATAATAAATATAAATATATGCCTTTCTTCAACACAGATGGAAAAATATAGTGTGTTCAATAGCCATGTGATCACTGTCCAATCATATTGCTCAATAATGTATCTCAATAATGTATCTGTTAATATGAAATGATTACCACTTATTCTTAAATGACAAAAGTAGGGTACATGCTGTAGGTTCTTAGGGCCTGTTCATATGATCCCGCTTACCGGGACGTCTCGCTTACCGATGATCTCGCCGCCTATCTATTTTCCTATAAAATTTTGCATTGTGTTCATATGAGAAAGCGAGCTGGCCCGCTTGCCGAGATCTCGTTTGAATTTGCCGAGATCATAGGTAGGCGGGATGAAAATTTTTCCATATGAACACGCCAGCCCGCTTACCGGGATGAAGTGAAACAAGTCTTGCCGGTTTAATTTAACACGTTTTACTTGGTTTTATGTTTGTTTTGTAAACAAGTATTAAATAACCACCTGAAGCAATACTTTTTCTTGTAAATAAACGAAGAAAAACACTAAAATCGCCAAGTATTTGTGTTGCTTGACTGAAATGTAGAACTTTTGCATACGCTAATTATAGAACTACAATGTAATTTCATCTCGGCAAGCGGGACGAAATACTCCATATGAACGCACGGAAATATTCGTCTCGGTAAGCGAGACGTCCCGGTAAGCGGATCATATGAACAGGCCCTTATACCCAATATTTTACACTGACAATAACATACCATAATCCAAGAGTGGAAACTAGATACCATATTTGCAATCACAGTAGAGAAAATTCTGACCAATAGACCTTATGCATAATGACGTCACAAGGCTTGAAGCCTGTGAGGAATGCTGGTCTTAGTAGTCATATCGCCTGGGAAAATTAAACAATTCAAAATGGCCACTATTGAAATTTTCCTGGGTGATGACTAAGACTAGCATTCCTCGCGGGCATCAAGCTTTGTGACGTCATTGTGCATAAGGTCTATTGCTCCCTTCAGCACATGAAGTAGATAGCCCCCAACAATAGCACAAATGGTAGGAAAATATTCATGGTCACTATGCATTCCTTTCAACAGCAATGGATGCTTTGAGCAAGCCAAAACTCTGGTACAGTAACAAACGTTCTCCCAACACCCATGCATCCTCTTAACCCTTTAAGCACCCTGATTGATGTGCCCTACTTTAATGTTTTACTGTGTCTAATGCCAGACGATTTTACTCATTGAGTGGAGAGTGCTGCCGTTCAATTGGTTAATAAATGCAATGTCAAAACATAACTCTCTTCCAAAAGCAGCGGTGGGATCACAATTTGATAAGTACAATGTTCAAAGGCAGGTTTCTTCTGACAGTCACATTAGGATCACAGTATACTGTAGGTCTAAAAAGACAAGACTGTCTTGGTAATATTTGTGTCAACACAAACATGATTGGATAGTAAATGCTATGAATGTTCAAAGGTAGTTTTCATCCAAAAGCAGCAGGAACACGGGTCCAATAAGTGCAATGTTCAAAGGTACATGTAGTTTCCAACAGCAGCAAAAATACGGGTGTAATAAGTGCAAGGTTTATTCAAGGTTATTACTTACTGTTCAGTTACTATCATCTTTTTAAATATCTCTTTAATTCTGTAGGCTTGATTGTTACTACTCGTTATCGTTTTGGTCCAGCATTTGCAAGGTTTTTCTTTACATTCATACTCAAGTTACGTTGGCGTTTCTTTTTGGCTAATTTCCTTATGTTCATTTTTTCCTTATCATCTGCTTGCCACTTTCTTTTCATCCCTGTCTGCAGCCTTGGTTTAGGACCTGAAGGTTGAGCAGAAGATGACTTCACACCAGATTTTCTTCGAGAGATTGATGTTGGCTGAACACGTATTCTTGACCCGTTGTGCAAGACTGGAATAAGGTTGCTGCTTTGTTGCTTTCCGAAATGTACAAATGCATTTGCAAGCGATGCTACGGGGGAGTGGCCACGGCATTTTGTTACTATTTTTCGGTACGTCCTTAGGAAATTGTAATAACATTTCTTAAAGTTATCATCTTCGTTCCTTATTTTTAACTCGATGTCGGCTGCAACTTCCTGATGCAGTTTAAGAATTTCCTTGAGGGCTACAGGTTCGTCTTCTGTATGGCCTAGGACGGTGTCATGCCAACGTTGCTCGTCTTCCTTTACATCCTTTTCCTTGTTTTGCTGAGGCACCGTTTCAATTCCATTTACATCTTTCTTCACATTCATAACGCTTTCAGATTTTTCATGCAGCTGAACAAACTGTCTTACTTTGAGTTGGGGATTATCTCCTATTGCTAAAACAGCAAGCGCGTATCGATCTTGAGCGGATCGTGGAATAAAGTTGATGTTACCACCTCCGTACTTTAAGGCAACCGCAGCTTGATGTGCACAACCTGAGCCATTTTCTCCATGTGGACAGGTGCAAATCCCTAAACTGGTGTCAACTTGGTAAGTGAGGTCCTTGTTCTTTCTGCTTGTAACATTAAAATGAAAAGCATTTTCGATGTCCCTGGTGATGTTGTCAACTGGCACTGTACTCGCATTTCTTCCAAAGCATCGCGCAGTAACATGAAGATTTTGTGGCTTACCGAACGCAAGAGCTAACAGTTTCCTTTGGAAATACATCTCCAAATCCTCAGTTATGAATTTCACTAATTCTAACAAGTTATACGCTCTGATACGCTTTAAGATGACACATTTAAAAACGAAAATCATAGATTCCGTAAAGTTGTCTGTGTTATTTCCTCTTGTCAGAAGTCCTTTTCTAAAACAAAGTGCCCATTGTTCTTTTCTTTCTAACGCATTTTTAATGTAGTCATAGAAATTACGATACTTTAACACCGTTTTGTCTGTCTGCATCTGGGTTTCATTGACATGAAATTTTTCTACTGTGTCCGCGAATACCAGTCCTTGGCAAAGGGACATTAAGTGCTGCCGATCATGTTTATTAATGGCATTGGTGCTATCCAAAAGCCATCTCCAAACAGCTTGAAGGAAGTGAAATATACATAGAAGAAGAATGGATGAACGCCAGTATGCACGCAAAGCATTTCTCTGAGCACTGTCGTCATCGGTGAGAAAAATTGAAGGACCAGATGCTGCCCCCTTTCCACCAAATGCATGTTGCGGTAGCACTGATACAACGTTCTGTAAGCAACTATTCAAAGTGGATTCTGACTGGCTGGAAGTTATCCACACTGCTAAAGGAAGGGCACCAGATGGATGATGAGTACACATAAAATAAACTGGGTTATTGTGTCGATCAAGACTCCCAGATGCATCCATGAAAGCCATTTCACCAGCCTGCCGTAACTTGTGTACACGTGACATCATTGGAGTACATATGGAAATGATCAATGGTTTCTCCTGCTTTACTTCGTTGTTATATCTTTGTAGAAAGATTTTGCCACCATCATTCATTTTGTCTTTATTATATGTTGTAATATACTCTTGCAGATAGTCAAACATTTCAGATCCATTACATGGTCCCTTTGTTGTTTTTCTCCACTTCTCATAGAGATTATTAACGTCTCTCAAGGATGGGCAGTACTTTCTATCAGCTAAGAGAAGAACGGTAACAGGATCTTTCATTAACTTTGTTTCGTGATAATGGAACGACTCCGACGCAGACATGCCCTGCTCAAAATAAGTTAGAAATTTGTGTCTCGTTGCAGGTAAGATTTGGCTAAAGCTGGTAAGGTGATGACAGTCCACGCTGTGGTTGTGATTCCACCATAATTCCACATTACAGACAATTCCTTCCACTGCTTTAGTACGCACTTTTATTACCATTTTACTCTCACAATCTGTTTTTTTATCGCGGATGTTGGATAGTAAATGGATCTTGTCAATGACCTCGGCATTAGCAGCATGAGTGTCGTGACGCTCCTGCCTACGTTTCATAGCTTCGGCTTTCGCTTCTTTTTGGTTCCTGCTCAGTTCCTTTCTTTTACACTCGCAAATATACCACTGGGCAAATGAAACTCTGACACCTTTTCTCTTATAGCCACCTTGAGAATTGTATTTAATGTTTGACGATGCTGCAAATTCAGAAACCCATGTTTCGATTTCCTTTGGTGTTGACACATTTTTAATGTTAAATTTAACTCTATATTTCTTAGATTCCGTAGTATCGTTGTCCGGAAGTTCTTCATATTCCAAGTATTTATAAACAGCTGTTGGTGGAAGTATGCACTGTACATGCTGGGGTAATACATCAGCATTAGTTTCTTCAGGTATATTATCCTGCATAGCAAGTGAGTAGCAATGATCTTGAAGGATTGCATTTGCATTGCCGTTTTCAGACGGTGATGATGTGAAAGAATCCGCACCAATGTCCGATGTTTGTTTGCACCTGTTGCTGCCTTCGCTGCTGGCAAATGGAATCGATAAACACGAAAGCTTGTTTGCTGCTATGTCCAGTATTAACGAGTAACGGAAGTCATTTATATGTCGTTGCTTAAAATCAATCATCCTACCTTCAGCAATATGCTGTGCCCATTTTACCACAAACACGCCACAATCGACTGAGTTCAGCTGTTGTTCAATGTCGTTCGCTGGAATTGCAAAAAAATCCCACTCGTCAATACTATACTTTTGTCCTTGTAATTTCATGGCACATGCAATGAAATTGCCAACGCGTTGGAATGCCCTTTTTGCCCCTATTCCTTGAAAAAGAGAATCCAGATAAACCATTCGTTTTATTGCTGGGTATACAGCAACTAAACACCAGTGATCTCCGTGTAAAGAAGGACAGAGTATTACTTCACTATCTAAAATATCAGGGTATAATTGATCATACTGGCATTTTAAAAATATCTCAAGTGAAGGTTCTGTCATACGTTGGAGAACTTCCATGTTGCAGGTGTGGACTTGTTTTCCCTGCTTAACTGCTTCTTCTTCAATCATCAGGAAAATCTTGTTCACCAAAAAGTTAGATAACAGGGAATCAGAAAGCTTGTGTGATGCAGGAAGTATGCGAATGATGTCTGTCGGATCCCATTCTTTTACTCTTTCACTTACGCTAATCTGTACGCCTGCGAATGCTGTCTCTTGTGCGCGTTTTCTCTCCTCTTCAGTTAGGGATACATACATGTTTGGACGTACAGCATTTCCATCTATCCTGGTTTTGAACAATCCTGGTTTGGCGCTTCGAGAATCTATCGGTATATAGTAATCGGGTGGGACCATTACTTTTATTGTGATATCTTCTTGCTCTTTATCAGTTGATGAACTTGTCGGTAGTTTTGTGACTTTAGTAATTACTACATCGTTGGTCGAATTGTCGTCACATACAGGCATCTTCAATGGAGATGATGAAGGATTAGGAATTGTTGATATTTTAATTTTGGGAGCTGGACTCATGGAGGTCGTTTTAGAGCTTGAAACTGCGGTTCTTTCAGCTCTTGAATGCACTTGTGCAGGTGTTGACGATGACATAGATCTGTTAAAAGTTGATGTGAGTGATGAAGAGTGAAGTGGTTCTTCTTTTGTGAACTCTGCAGTTATTGGCGTGTCTGAAGAAAAGCTGTCTGGCGCAGGGCCAACAGATGTCGACAAAGAGAGTGGATTTTCATCTCTACGAGGTATCTGTGAAGGAGCAGCCTTGCGTTTCTTGGATAAAGACAAAGAGAGCCTTTCGGCAGAGCTGCTGGAAGTACCCCTTGCAACTGCTTTCGCATAAGTGTTAATATTTAATACGGGTTCTTTATCCTTTCTACATGTAGGTACTGGTTTTGTAAACACGACGTTTGCACTGGTGTGGCCTTGTTGCTCCTTTTTCTCGTAAAAAAGCATGTATGCATTCTGGTGATATGCGGCTAACTGTGATGTTTCTTTAACAACGGTATCACTTGTATAAAACCATCTCCCGCTTCTGTTGACATAGCAAACATAATGCCCGGACGATATTTGGTTTCCTTCATGTACAATTATTGAAGAAAGGGTGTATTCGGCTGTCGATGTTGCACTTCTGCCATCTTTCAAATCGCGTTGATACTCAGGTATGGTTAGTTCGGGTGGATAATCTATTTCCTTGTTTATTTTTTGGCCATTTGCGTCAAAGCGCAATAACTGAATGCATAATACCTGTGGTGGATTCCGCACTAAAGTTCTTTTCCAGGCATCAGTTCCTTTACCACACCTTAATAATAACCAAAACGTGTATGTGGTACAAATTTATGTGTTAGTACTTTACGTTAATTTAACGCTGTACACTCTAAAAATGATGGAAAGTTGGCTTTAGTAGTAATATAATTGTTTTAACACTCTAAGTGTTCCCCATTACACTCTCCATTTTAAGGTGGCCTACTGTTTTTCGGCAAGAGGAAAATATGATTTAGGGTGGAATTTTTGAACAATTGTGACTTGTTAAAATGCAAATAGTAGTGAGTTGTGAAATTTACTATCCGAGAGCAGAAATTTTTACCAAAAATGACCACTTCCGTTGCTATGGTAACCATCACGTCTCAATATGGCCGATTTTCTGACATTAATTAAACTAATTTAACTTGAAAAAAAAACGGTGGGTGTCTACACTGGCAATTTTTTTAAAAGTTAATAATTACTTTCGCTATTATACGTCATGGTTAGGCCACATAAAATAAATTCCTTGATTCTCATCACCGCCCGACTGTATTTTAAGAGCCGCGTGAATTTTTTTTATATTTTGTTATACAATATAAATGTACCGCCCGACAAAATATTTTATATTCTATATTGGGTTTTTTATATTTTATATTGGGTTTTTAGTGCCATTTTAAACTGCCAATTTCAAACAAATAGAACCTTGAAAGAAATTTCATTGCATTTTAACGGAACTTTGCATTCAGTTCAAGGGCCAGTCATTGTTCGTGGAGGAATATATTTATTTCAGTTTGTGACACTTTTATTTATTGATATATATTAAATTATATAAATATAAAATATAAACCTCCCGCCTCTTCGACATTTTTAAAGTGTAGTGATGAGAATCAAGGAATTTATTTTATGTGGCCTTACCATAGCAATGGAAATGACGTCATTTTTGGTTAAAAATATTATACTCTTCAGATAGTAATTTATAGGACTTAATATTATTTGCTTTTCACAATTGTTCAAAAATTCCACCCCAAATCATCAATTTTCCTCTTGCCGAAAACAGCAGGGAGCCACCTTAACTACAACAACAAATCACGTGCCCCTCCAGACCTATAACCTATTTGAATAGTGACACAAAACACCTGTGACGTCACAGTGCAGGGCATAATAACTGTATTTGCACCTGCTTAATACTGGTGGCATCACAGTATATGTACTAACTGTACCTTTCACAGTTGTAGGGCTGTTCCAATTGAACTGGTGCAGAGTATTGGTCCAACAAATCTTGTAAAGGTAATCCCTGGTAAATTGTGGTTAAAAGAGCAAATGAGTTTCCAGTTATTGAATAATGTTCAATTGAGTTTTGTTTATTAATGTAATAAAATGTGTCCACGTGTGCATTTACCTATTATGCTGTTCAAACCATTTTATCTACCGTAACATTAAGGAAAAATTGCTGGTGGTAAATACTCAAGAACTGAGAGGTCATTTTAAAATGCACTAAATTATTTTGTTACTTTTTAACACTAAACACAGTCCTTTTCTGAACTCCAAGGTGGCTAATTTACACATCCAAATAATCTCACACTACCTCACAAAGAAATTATGAATGCTTGCATGGATCTAGCACTGACAATGACTTTCTATTTCTTTGGGTATATATATACCTTTGTTATAGATAATGGAAGCACTGTCTCAGTGGCACAGTTACTTGTAGTATTGTCACACTCGCTGCATAAAATTTCACTCCTGAGTGAGAAGCAAAATGAATTCAGAAATTCAAGGCTACAATATCGTGGTATAAGATCCGTTGATTGCAGATGATGAGCTTTTTCCTCCAAAATCCTCCAAAATGATTGGAAAAATTCGGCTGAACATTGCTGTGAACCTTTGACAAAACCACTCATAATTTGGGGCAAGCAAGAAAGCAGTGCTGCTGGTCGAACAACTCGTGGTGCTCCATTGTACAGTTTGAAGACATTCATTGTACTGCATATTATACATTTTGTTCCTGAATGAATATCAAATGAATACCAGATATCATTACAAAATATTACTATTACCATGTATTTTTGTCATTGTCATCTTAAATCTTTTTTACAAATATAATGTGAACAATGTAGATTACCATTACTATCATAAAATAGTAATTATGTTATGTATATTTATTGGTTCAATTTTCTCTGCTCGTATTAGATATGGGGGAGCCTCTCCCACTGTTCGTCAGCAGAGAAGAATTTGTAATTCTTCCAAATCTTTATATTAGAAACTGTTGGAGAGGGGGGATTTTGCCACAAATCAACAATCTTATAATTCTTATCTCACCACCCCCCCCCCCTGGTATTTATATGGTGCTTGCTATGCACCTGCTCGTTAAGGCCAAACCACCCTATTTTGTTATTTTTGTCGATGTTACTCATACAGGTTAGAAGCGCAGGATCAAAAATTTCTACTGTAATTTTCTGGGATATTTTTTTTATTCTAAATATAAATAATATAAAATGAAATGTTAATACAAATAATAAAATATTGATTATAAATAATAATTTGTCAGTGGTTACTTTAATAATTGGTTTCCCCATCATGTATATAGGATTTGGGGAAGTACAGACTATACGTTGTGGTGTACCTCAGGCCCATTATTATTTTTATTATACATTAATGATTTACCCAACGCTGCGAGAATGGCAGAGACTTTGCTTTTTGCAGATGACACTGGCATTTTTTATTCTCACTCGGATCCAAAACATTTCATTTCTGTGTTAAATACGGAATTAACTGAAATTGATAACTGGTGAAATCCAATAAACTTTCGGTTAACATAAAGAAAACAAGTTATATTATTTTTAAATCAAGGCGAACGAAAATCAGTGTCAATTTACCAGCTATTGTTTTCGACAATCAACATCTAAAACAAGAACAAGTTATTAAATTCTTGGGAATTTACATAGATGAAAATCTCGCATGGAAACCGCATATAAACTATGTGTGTAAAAAAATATCGAAATCTATTGGAATAATTTATAGATCTCGCTTTGAATAATTTATAGATCTTCGGGGGCATGCCCCCCTCCCTTGGAAAATTTTTAAATTTGGAGTCTCTGAAATGCCATTTCCTGCATTTTGGGAGAAGATTAACAGAATTCTAAAGGTACAAAAATGTCATTAAAAAATCTCAAAAGTAACACTTTTTGGACATCTGCTTGCAATTATAAGTTATTATAAGTTTCATTTATTTCGTTAAAAATCATTCTAAATTTAAATATTAATGAGTTATAGCTTGCGCTTATGTGCTTTGTTGTATTCATAAGTAGCAGATTTAGCTGCTTTTAAGACGGACACTGGAGGCGTGAAAGTCTTGGCATTCAAATTGTTGATGAAATTGTTCCTTTAACATGAAGGCTTGGACGCTCTGCACGTTTGTTCTTTCCAGTCGTGCTAAAAACTCGCTCTTCTTCTGCATTTGAGTGAGGAAGGCACAGTACAGTTAAAGCAACTCGCGCTAATTGATAAGATTATAGTTATTTTACATAAAGCGTCGGTCTGGGGAAATCCCTCAAGTGTTAATTTACGAATTTGCGCAATAGTCCAACTTACGCAATACTATACGTTACACAGCGACTGCTCGAAAAATAGTTTATCTTATAGCTATTGATTCAGCTAAATATAAGGGATATTTGCTTGCGAAGAGAAGCGTTGTGAACAAAAGTTGGATCGCTTCATATTTTTTTCGCTTTTGCGTGAGAAAATAGTGTCTATGCGTGTGAGCGTGAGAAATATGTCAAATGCGTGTGTCTCACGCAAAATGCGTGAGAGTTGGAAGGATGGGAAATTGCACACGTATTCAGGCCACTATTTGTTGTATATTAGTTTCTCAAACGGAGCTTCACCTAAAGTTGATGCGGGCGGGCGGGCCATTACCATTATGCCATTATTTGCCGGGTTTCCCCTCTCCGTAAAATTTACCTTTGAAAAAGTGCGCATTAAGCATTTATATAGTGCGTACCGGAAAATACAGGAATCGTTGTATGTTTTATACAGCTGCAACTTTCTGAATGTTTCCATACCCTGTAATTCAGCATTGCAAAACAGCACTAAATTCGTAAGTGCAACTGAAACCATGTTTTCATATTAAAAACATGGCCGCTCCACATATGAAATAATTTTGTAGCCAAGTCGTCTCGAGTTTGCATAGTTGATAAGCGTGTACGTAATTATAATGCGGGAGAAACTGGCAGTTTTGGTATGAAATTTCGTATTTTAACTATAACATTTGGTTTGGGAACATTTCTAATTGTCTTTCTTTCAAATTTCGCTTTGAAGACATTACAAAATTTATAATAATGGTCAAAAATTGCAATAATGGCAATAATGGCGAACAAGACCATTTTCTTAAAAAGCATGTACTAATATACAACAAATGGTGGCCTAACCAAGAAGAAATAAAAGGTACAGAAACTTACTTACCTTCTTTATTCGCCGTGCATCGTTTCCTATTGTGCAGCAATTGATCCAGGCCTTCAACGCAACTCTTTGTTGAGAGAATAGACTGCAATACACAGTTAATGAAGCATGTATTCCCCGTGTTTACAAAGCCTTTTAATACATAACCTAATACCATGATGAACTTTGATTGAAGCTGGTAAAATGCCGAATTTGAATAAATAATACGCACAATTTCTCAGGTTCAAGATATAGTGATAGCACACTTTATTATTATCAATTTAGTGCGGGAAAATTTCAATATTTCCCGCTAAAAGCTAATAAACTGTATAATGGACTTTTAAGGACTTATTAGTATAAGTACTTGAATAACCCAAAATGACCCAATAAAACCAAACATGTACCTTGACTGGAAGACGCGGTTACAAAGCTCCCAACGAAAGTGATCCCAAAAAAAATTTCTGCCATCGGCGTATCGGTATACACCTATTCACACCCCCCTTTAATTATCGTCACCATGCAAAATGCCCTGTTTAGGAGGTTGTGTCGTCACTCGCCGTGCAAGGCTGCTTGAATCCCTGTTGCTGTGTTAATAAATACCTGCCCAATAATAATCTCGTCGGATTAGTGGCTGCGCCAAGGGGGGCATTCCCCCCCCAAAAAAAATTATTTTCTGCCCTCCATTTTGCCCCTCCCCCCTCAAAAAAAATTATTAATCACTGAGAGCGACTGAAGGCTACAGCGACTAAAGGCTACACAAGCGTTTTCTCGTTATCGGAAAATGTATGGCTTATAAGTCGTCATGTCGTTGGCGCGTATACATGAAACTGTACGTTTTTTACTGTTTCAATATTAGCTTGTAAATCTCTGAATGGTATAAAACTTGCCAATACTCCAATAATACATTTCAAAAAAAAAAAAAAAACCTTTAGTTTTGCAGAGTTAAATTCTCAAACGTGTAATTAAGGCTCTAAATAAGATGAAAGTATCACGAAATTATTTCAATAAACCACATCGCATATATGGGGGGCGAATAACCTAAAGGGGAGCGATATTCCTAGGGTGTTCGCCCCTCCCCATGGGGCACGATATTCCTAGGAATATCGCCCCTTTTTGAGAGGGGGCGAATCTCCTGGGGGGGGGGGCGATAGACATGGGCAAATAGCAGTACCTTTTTAAGAATTCTCTCTTGCCCCCCCCAAAAAAAAAATATGAGTTAAGATCTGCCTCTCAAATGCCCCCCCCCCGAAATTTTGAGGCCTGGCGCCGCCACTGCCGACGGGCTTTTAAAAACATGCACAAAGGTGCTTATACTCGGAATGGCCTGAGCGTTAGTGAATCAGATGGTGGGCTTATATACGGGGAAGGGCAGGGGCTTACACTCGCAGAGCAGCTTATTGTTTGATAATTCGTTGGACTATTCGTACACTAGACGAATAGAAGCATGATGTAACCAGAGGGGCCCAGGAACCTCTACTTCCCCCCTGACAAATTAATGGGACCTCCTTGGAAAAATTCTGACCAGTACAAGCATGTGCATTATATTTTCATTTCTTGTAGTGGAAATTTTATGTCTTCCTATGTTTTAAATGTTCTGAGCCTTCTAAATTGTAAAATAGTAAAATACAATAGTCATCTTCAAAACCTCTGCCAGTCAGTGAAATATAGGGGGGGGGGGGGCATATAGCCATCGCTCATTTATATCATTGACCGTATAAAATCCATAAAAATGCTTTAGTTTATATACATCCCATGTATATATAATCTGTAACTTTTAGCACAAGAAAATAAATATTTTTTAATTGATTTCAATGTAAAAAGTACCAAACTTGCGACAAATTCCAATGTTTTTATCTATAATTGCAATATATGGTGACATGACGCCCGCGCGAATTCAGTGTTGCGGATTGACAAAAAGCATGCGCAGAATGCGAGGGAAGTTATGGCGTTTAAAGGTAACATTTTTTTGAGACTTGGGGTAAAAAATTGGTTGAGACATGGGAGGGGGTAGTGAACTGAAATAACGGGCTTGAGTGTTAGTTTTAGTTTAGGGATTGGACGTGTGTTAATAGCTGTGAATGTGATGTGCGACAGGCTTGTGTGGTTGGCCAGAGGTGGTCGACCATATTTGTGCAAATAAATGTATTTAGTATTACTGTTGTATTGAGTTGCGAAGATTGGTTTGTTAGTTGCTTTATTTGCATTTTCTGTTTTGTTTGCTAGGCCATTTTGTGTATATAGTGGTGCTTTGTTAAAGGCTGTGATAATGTTGTCATGTTTGTAGCCTCAGTGAATGAGGGCAATAAGCAGGGGCGTTGGAGAGACTCTAGAAGTGTGGGGCACACTTAGCCGTGAGTTCGCCTTCGCAACATTCTAGGGGGGTCCGGAGGCATGCCCCCAGAAAAACCAACCTCGTTCCCAGGCTCTTCCCTCTTGAGGAGGAAAGACCCTGATCGGAGCTGGTCACGTGGCTCCCAGATTATGGGTGCTAAATTGAAATTGTACTTAGGGAGGGGTGATAGAGGAGTGCGCTTGTTGCGCTTTGAAAGTTGTGTTATAGTTTTTGGGCGATGAAATTTAAATTCGCAATTCAAGAAATCCAGAAAGATTTCATATTTATTATGAGGTTACATTAGTCAAGAGAGAAGTTGGATCAGATTTCAGTGGACATCAAGAGTTGGCGACGAAAGCAGGCTTCGCCGTAAAAATTTGAGCGAATGATGTGGTTGTGACTGTTGTCAGACAGTGTTGCAGTGTATCCTGTCCGATACGTACCTTGTGTAGAGTTGTGGAATTGCTATAAAATAGCAAGATTCTGTGATCAAGCTAGTCTTTTAGGGGTACAATGGGAACTGGGATTTGCTTATTTTTGGGTGGGAAAATGGGATTTTATGCACTGGGACTGGGATTCATCAGCAAAAAAACAATAGAAAATGGGAATGGGATTAAGATTCGAGCAGGACAGCCACTGAGATGATGGGATTTGTGCTCTGGGACAATGGGACTTAGTCAAAATTTGGGCTGGGAAATGGGAATACGACCCCCC